>LOEQ01008472.1:73751-92106 GCA_001685075.1 Bramus lutescens | reverse complement strand
GACATTTTGTTATCTGATTCAAATACAGATACTTTAGAAAGGATGTTTGAAGAAGTAAAGAAAATCTTGCCTAAATGAGGATTACAAATTGCTCCTGAAACAATTCAAAGTGGAGATTCTGTTAATTACCTTACAGAAAATCAGAACACAAAAGGCACAAATTAGGAGAGACCAGTTGCGGACTCTTAATGACTTTCAAAGATTTTTGGGAGACGTTTCTAGTCTATGACCAGCTATTGGGATAACACCTGATCTAATAACTCATTAAAACCTTAGATGGTAATAAAGACTTGAATAGTCCCAGAGAATTAACAGATGATGTGGGAAAGGAATTGATGATTGTTGAGGAGAAATTACAGGAGGCACATGTGGATAGGGTAAATCCAAATCTTAATTGTATTCTAATTATATTGCCTTCCAGAATTTCTCCTACAGGAATTTTAATGCAGAGGGATGATAGTATCTTAGAATGGATCTTTTTAGCACATAAACCAAGTAAAAATTAAAAACTTATATGGAAAAAGTCTCTGAATTATATAGAAGATAAATTGAGACTTCGTCAATTAGCAGGTATAGACCCAGTGCCTTTTACTGCTGATGAAATAAACAAGTTATGGGAAGACAATGAACCCTGGCAAAGGGCTTGTACTAATTTTTGGGAGAAATTAAGAGCAATTATCCCAAAAGCAATAGACTTAACCTTATAAAGAGAACTTCTTGGATTCTTCCCTGAATTGTACGTGATGCATCAATAACAGGAGCCCATACATTTTATACTGATGCAAATAAAAAAGGGAAAGAAGGATACAAATCAGAAGAATTAAGTAATGTGGAACAAAGCCCATATAATTCTGTCCAGAAGGCAGAATTATATGCTATTCTTATGGTACTAAGGGATTTTTTAAAAAAAACTCTCAATATAGTCACTGATTCATAATACACAGAAAGAGTTGTCTTACATATTGAAACTGTTGAATTTATACCAGATGATCTGGAATTGACTTCATTGTTCACCAATGTGTGAGAGATAATCAGGAATAGGCTTTGCCCTATATACATAACACACATCCAATCCCATATGGGTCTGCCAGGTCCTCTAGCCCAAGGTAACACAGAAATTAATCAATTATTGATTGGAAGTGTGTAGCAGGCCTCTGAATTTCATAAAAAAATCATGTCAATAGCAAAGGTTTAAAGAAAGAGTTTTCTATTACATGGCAACAAGCTAAGGAGACTATAAAGAGGTGTCCTACTTGTTCTTTCAGTAATCAAACACCGTTGCCTTCAGGGATTAACCCTAAGGGTACTCAAAGGAATGAAATATGGCTGAAGTATGTGTTCCACTTTATGGAATTTGGTAAATTAAATATGTACACCACACCATAGACATGTATTCAGGTTTTCAACGGACAACTGCCTTGAGCTCAGAAAAGGCTGTTTCAGTATTTACACATTTATTGGAAGTTATGGCCATCATGGGCATTCCTGCACAGATAAAGACAGACAATATTTCAGCATATGTATCTAAGAAAATGAAAATGTTTTTAACTTATTATAATATAAAGCATATTACAGGTATACTAAATAATGCTACAGGTCAGGCAGTTATAGAAAGGTCAAATCCTACTATAAAGGATATGCTGAACAAACATAAAGGGATAGAAAATACCTCCAGAAATAGATTGCACAATGCTTTATTAAACTTGTATTTTCTTAATGCTAATGAGAAAGGAACAACAGCAGCAGAGAGGCATTGGGTAATGGAAAGAACTTCTGAATTAAATCAAACAGTATATTTCAAGGATGTGTTGACCTCCCAATGGAAACCAGGAGATGTGCTATTTTGGGGAAGGGGTTTTGCTCTTTTTTCCACAGGAGAAACAAATTATGGATACCACCAAAATTAATAAAGCTTTGTTTTAAATGGAGAAACCTATTGTAACAGAGAAATGACAGCTCATCCACAATGATGACAACCAAGCAGGTGGTAAGGAAAGCTATATAGGGTTGGGGCAGGGATCTGCTCTTATCTTTGCCGGAAAATGCACGTCATCAAAAATTTAAGAGACCCTGGATGTTTGAATGATGATGGAACGAGAAATAACTATCCACTAAGGATCATCTAGAAAACAGAATATGGATTACATATAAAGGTACTGGTTACATTTACATTTACACACACACACATACACACACACACACGGGATAGAAGCAAGACATTAGAAAAAAATTTACCTTATCCATGCCTATTTTGTCTGTATCATATTCCTCATTGTATGTATATTTATATGAATGATGTTCAATTTTTCCATGATGAACAATAAATTTTCCTAATCTTTGAAGTTTCCAGGAAAAATATGGGTCCCCACAGCAACCACTCCACCTAATTGAAATGACATAGTGCTTTAGGCAGCACTGCTATAAGACCGTTTGGGGAACCAGCTGCTGAAATGGTGCACCTTCTCATATTCTGGCCAGAACTCCAAATGAGAACTTAAAAAAAAATCTATTGACTTCTTGGAAATTGTTTGTAACTATACTAGACAGTAATTTAGGAAATTAACCACCTCTTAATTTTTGCATGATCTCATTAAGAGAACATTGCCCCCATGACAGCAGGAAGCAATTCTAGAAGACAATGCCCTCTTTCCCAAGAAAGTTTGTCCATAGGGTAGGGAACACTGTTTAGGGGTTGTTGATTATTACTTGTACTAGATAGAGGGTTGGGGAGAAAACTATGTTTATTCAAAAAAGGGGGGATAGTAATAGTAGATAATATAGTGAATACTTGTGAGCTATTATTTATGGATAATTTACATTGGTATAGNACTTAACCTTATAAAGAGAACTTCTTGGATTCTTCCCTGAATTGTACGTGATGCATCAATAACAGGAGCCCATACATTTTATACTGATGCAAATAAAAAAGGGAAAGAAGGATACAAATCAGAAGAATTAAGTAATGTGGAACAAAGCCCATATAATTCTGTCCAGAAGGCAGAATTATATGCTATTCTTATGGTACTAAGGGATTTTTTAAAAAAAACTCTCAATATAGTCACTGATTCATAATACACAGAAAGAGTTGTCTTACATATTGAAACTGTTGAATTTATACCAGATGATCTGGAATTGACTTCATTGTTCACCAATGTGTGAGAGATAATCAGGAATAGGCTTTGCCCTATATACATAACACACATCCAATCCCATATGGGTCTGCCAGGTCCTCTAGCCCAAGGTAACACAGAAATTAATCAATTATTGATTGGAAGTGTGTAGCAGGCCTCTGAATTTCATAAAAAAATCATGTCAATAGCAAAGGTTTAAAGAAAGAGTTTTCTATTACATGGCAACAAGCTAAGGAGACTATAAAGAGGTGTCCTACTTGTTCTTTCAGTAATCAAACACCGTTGCCTTCAGGGATTAACCCTAAGGGTACTCAAAGGAATGAAATATGGCTGAAGTATGTGTTCCACTTTATGGAATTTGGTAAATTAAATATGTACACCACACCATAGACATGTATTCAGGTTTTCAACGGACAACTGCCTTGAGCTCAGAAAAGGCTGTTTCAGTATTTACACATTTATTGGAAGTTATGGCCATCATGGGCATTCCTGCACAGATAAAGACAGACAATATTTCAGCATATGTATCTAAGAAAATGAAAATGTTTTTAACTTATTATAATATAAAGCATATTACAGGTATACTAAATAATGCTACAGGTCAGGCAGTTATAGAAAGGTCAAATCCTACTATAAAGGATATGCTGAACAAACATAAAGGGATAGAAAATACCTCCAGAAATAGATTGCACAATGCTTTATTAAACTTGTATTTTCTTAATGCTAATGAGAAAGGAACAACAGCAGCAGAGAGGCATTGGGTAATGGAAAGAACTTCTGAATTAAATCAAACAGTATATTTCAAGGATGTGTTGACCTCCCAATGGAAACCAGGAGATGTGCTATTTTGGGGAAGGGGTTTTGCTCTTTTTTCCACAGGAGAAACAAATTATGGATACCACCAAAATTAATAAAGCTTTGTTTTAAATGGAGAAACCTATTGTAACAGAGAAATGACAGCTCATCCACAATGATGACAACCAAGCAGGTGGTAAGGAAAGCTATATAGGGTTGGGGCAGGGATCTGCTCTTATCTTTGCCGGAAAATGCACGTCATCAAAAATTTAAGAGACCCTGGATGTTTGAATGATGATGGAACGAGAAATAACTATCCACTAAGGATCATCTAGAAAACAGAATATGGATTACATATAAAGGTACTGGTTACATTTACATTTACACACACACACATACACACACACACACGGGATAGAAGCAAGACATTAGAAAAAAATTTACCTTATCCATGCCTATTTTGTCTGTATCATATTCCTCATTGTATGTATATTTATATGAATGATGTTCAATTTTTCCATGATGAACAATAAATTTTCCTAATCTTTGAAGTTTCCAGGAAAAATATGGGTCCCCACAGCAACCACTCCACCTAATTGAAATGACATAGTGCTTTAGGCAGCACTGCTATAAGACCGTTTGGGGAACCAGCTGCTGAAATGGTGCACCTTCTCATATTCTGGCCAGAACTCCAAATGAGAACTTAAAAAAAAATCTATTGACTTCTTGGAAATTGTTTGTAACTATACTAGACAGTAATTTAGGAAATTAACCACCTCTTAATTTTTGCATGATCTCATTAAGAGAACATTGCCCCCATGACAGCAGGAAGCAATTCTAGAAGACAATGCCCTCTTTCCCAAGAAAGTTTGTCCATAGGGTAGGGAACACTGTTTAGGGGTTGTTGATTATTACTTGTACTAGATAGAGGGTTGGGGAGAAAACTATGTTTATTCAAAAAAGGGGGGATAGTAATAGTAGATAATATAGTGAATACTTGTGAGCTATTATTTATGGATAATTTACATTGGTATAGTTTTGTATATTGATACAAGATCAAATTGTATTTGTTACTTTTATTTACATTATTTGTACATATATACAAAGTTATTTTGTCAGATTGTACATATGTATGTTTCTACCTCTGTTTAGGACATTTTCTATATTGATACAACTTTTATGGTATATTTTTATATTGTATTATATATTACTCCTACCTGATCAAGATACAGTTATTAATTATTAGAGGTAAATAATTGTTCATGATTGTTGTACATACAGTCAGATCAAGGAGGTTCTTTAGATACATAGAGATTGTATTCTGTCTAGATAGGTATTCTTCAACCACTTCAAGGATCTGTGGAACATGACATTTAAATAATTTAGGGTTCTGTTGACATGAGACATGATTGCTTCTGACAGCACCAATCTATTCCCGAGAAAATGTTGAGCACCAAAGATACTCCACTTGGGGCTTGTTTTCCTCTTGGCAAAACTGGTCTTTGGGCAAGGAACTGACAATGTCTCAACCACTGACAAGTTACACAGTATCCAGAAATGGATAAGTAAGACTGACAAATCTTGCCAAGATAGGGTAAAACAGTTTTGAAAATTTTCCTTTCTCTGAAAATGGTCTTTCAGTTACACTAGTCCTTAGTCAAAGTAGGTTGCTTCAACATTGCAAAATGAGACTTTGGTTGATTGCTTAGTTAGCTAATTGTCTCCATCATGTATACTTCACTTTGGAAGCTACTTGGTTGTACTTCCTGCCTACTCAAGTAGTATTATCTCCCTTCTCAGGCCTTGGATGGGGTTGAAGATTAGATAGTCATAGTTACTGTACTTTTATGATCTAGCCAAGCCATTTCCTATACAAGACTTAGACTCCATAGGATAGAATGTTTATTAAAACATTTAGCATATGTTCCTTGCTTAATATTGTTTATGCTGGTTATAATTATACTTGATATCTGCTCCTAGTGTATATAGTTTTGTATTGGGTTTGGAANGGAACTCTCTTATTTAAACAAAAAGGGGAGGTGCTGTGGGAGCACATTCTGCTCCTTCAGCCAATAGCCTTTAAGATAACAGCCCACTTGGGCATGGTCTCTTGTGGTTTAAAAAGCAGTAGTAATCATGCACCTGCTCTCTTGCTTCTGGCTCCTGTTCCAGCTGCTAGACTTTGTTTTCTGTTTGTGCAAAGAGAACTGTTGTTTAGGACAGTGATCTGTAAATTTTTCCCTTAAATAAATACCCTTTTTATAATCAATAATTCTGAACTGGTATGGGATTGTTTTATGGCATCAATTATGCTTATATATATACTCTCATTACCCTCCTGTGCCCCTTCCAGTCCTGCTGATGCTGTTCTTTATAACCAGTCTTCTTCCTATGTGTGTGTAAGTGCACATGAGTGTAGGTCTTGTACAGGTAGTCATGGCTAGTGCAATTCAATGATTGTAATGCCCTTGTCATTTCTAGAAGACAGTGCACTCCTCCCTCTGGCTCTTACAGCCTACAGCAGACACATAAATGGTCATGTAGCGTGAACTCTAATTAGTCTAAATAATAAAAACCCCAATTCAGATATAGGGATAAATGCTGAAATATCAGAGAAGCAGAGCAGTCAGCCACTAGTTGTTACCTCTACCAAATCCTCAGACCAAATGGACAATTCTGAATTCTCAGATTGAATGTGCTGAGCTCCTGTCTCCTCCCATCTTATGTTCCTCTCTCCACCCAGCCATATCCCTTCCTGTCTCCACCTTCCTAGTGCTGGAATTAAAAGCATGTGACTCTAGGATTAAAGGTGAGAGCCATTACCATTTGGTTATGTTTTTCTTTTAGACTAGATCAATATCTAGTAGCCCAGGGTGGCCTTGAACTCACAGAGTTCTGTCTGCTTCTATCTTTTGAATGCTGGAATTAAAGGTGTATGCCACCACTGCCTGACCTCTATGGCTAGGTAGTGGCTTAGCTCCACACTCTGATCTTGAGGCGAGCTATATTTTTTTAGATCACAAAGTATCACACCATGTCAAAAATGCTGAGAGTAAGTAGCTGTTAAGTGCTCAGAATTATAAAGGACTTCTAGCTATACCTTCTGCTTCCAGGCCCAGTGAAGAGTTCTGGTTAGTTTTAATTGACAAAGTCTGAATTTTATATTTTTTATTTCTATTTTCTGAACCTATAAAGGCAATTAAGACATAATTTCTTTGATCTAATTGATTTATAGAAGAGCTGCTAAAATGACAGTTTCAGGACACTCCTCCTTCATTCTACTTCCCTCAGCATGTAAGAGAATTTCATATGTCCATAAGATGTATTTTGATCATAGCTATCTCACATTCCTCCCCAATTTTTTCATGATCCATACTGATGTTATTGACGAACACCCACCAGTTACTCTGGCTTCCAATGCTGACTGTGCTTATGTTTTTACATGATTGGGACGGCAAATTGCACTTGACACACTTCAGAAGTGTTTTCTAGATACATCCTACCAAAGTATTCATGGTATCACTATATCTTATTACTGGAAATGTGGTAAGCTGATGCTTGCCTATACCGCCACACTGTAAAGTTCCCATTGATATTATGTGAGTGATATGGTGTGAGTGAAAAGGAAGCATGAAACATGCAACAAATCCATTTAGGAGTTTATTAGAGGAGACGTGTACAGTCCTGGTGAAGTCAGTGTGCAGAGAGAGAGGGCTGAAGATGGCGCATCCAGCTTTTAAAGGTTGCCTAGGGCATGTGCACAGGGGGCTGATGTAACTACATCATATGCAGATGGTGGAGCTCAAGCATGCTCACAAAGGCTTAAGTAGATGCTTCATACGCAGGTGATACAACCGTGCCACATGTCATGCAGGGCCTTTTAAGGTCCCCAGGGTGGCTAGGCATTTTTGCCTGAGGGCTTGTCCACGCATGCTCAGCCTTGGAACCCAGAAGTGCCAGCCATGTTGGTTAGCTAAAATCATAACAGTCATTATTTTGAGCAACTCTGTCTTTCACATGACTTCCATTATTTATTTCTGGTACTAGAAGATGCCCCAGATTATTTTCCTCCCTGGCTCTGGAAACAGCACAAGGAGACAACACTAAGTAGAATTTACTAATTTGAAACATTGATGGAGAGAACATGTGACTGCAGATGCAATTCTGGTTCTAAGCAAGCATGTGCCTAAGTATTTAATTCCGGGTCTAAGCAAAAAGCTCATTATTAGTTGACTACTTTTCTTAAATTCTTTTAAAATGCCTCTTCAAAAAATTGGACAATTCTTTACCTTGCCACACTAGTGACTGTGAAGAAAATTTATACTTTAGCAATGATCATGTATGCACTGATAAACTTGAAAGTTAAAAATTTAAAGTTCTCATTGAACACAATTATATAATTTTGTGGATGATGGTTTATATAACAAATGAAATGAACAAATTTATGTGATTTTTTAAATTCGCTTTCATATAGATAGCCTGCCTTTTTTTTTCTTTCTTTCTGAAGGGCCAGGGATCAATTCCCAATGGCTCTGAGCCTTTATATTCTCCAATTCAGCTATAAAAGGATCTGATTTTGACCAAAGATAGATGTGGCTCTGCTTGAGGTATGTGGGGGTTGGTGATGGCTGAACTTAACTAGAGATTTGTTGCTTCTTTATTGTGCCATCTACACATATGACATAGCTTCACACACATTTATTTCATACACTTTTATTGATTTAAACAAGTAGACAAAATATGACTTGTAAGATAGATACTGTGATATGTAGAAAAAATTATATGACGCACAAATAGAGCTAAAACTGGTAAAAAATAAGACAAATTATATTTTATTCTATGTCATTCTCCCTCCCTTGGAGTCTGTTATATTAGTTTTCTCCTTCTGTAACCTGGAGCCATTTCTTCTCATATCCTAACAGGTGATTGCTAAGCCTTTGTGTTCCACCATGTGAAGACACAGAAGCAAATGTGTGAGTGATAGAATTCATTATGGAGACAACTTTTCTTGTCATAAGTAATTTCATAGCTATACATTTTTGGAAAAAATTTTAAAATTTCTTTCATATCCTTTTAACTACATATAAAACATTATTTGATGGCTTTCTGGAAGGAAATTCTTTATTGTGAAACCACATTTATTAGATCAAGTTTTACTGTTTGGTTACATATGCAATAATATATAACCATATACAAATATCACTATACACCATGTACATATCAAAAGTTATTGTAATATATTTTATGCTGGTAAATATTTAAAGCTCATTTTTATTTTAGAAAGGTACCATATTATTTAATCTAATAGATTATATCACTTATTAATATAAAAAAATCTGTCTGGTGGCACACATCTGTAATATTGGCACTGAGGAAGCAAAGGCAGGAGGATTGCCACAAGTTGAAAGGTAGCCAGATTTACACAGCAAGGCCATCTTAAAAGATCACCAGAAAGTTTATTTGGTTTCACCTTTTAATCATTCACCCAGTAAACTCAAGAATTATTTATAAGACACAGCCATCACAAACCAGGAACTTACAGTAGCCATCATAACATGATTATCATAACACAGGAAAAGTGGTTAATATGAATTCTGAATGCTACTAAGAAGTGAGATCAATTTAATTGTAGGAGAGAACCAACACCCACAAGGTGTCCTTCAACCTCCATACTTGCACAACACATTCTCCACTCCCATGCACACAAAATAAATAATGAAGAATGTAGTAGAAGCTTTTTTAAAATAGAGTAATTTTATTTAAAATAGAGTAACAGAGGGTTTTATTTAATTTTTCAGATTATGACAGTTTTTTTTAGTTGTGGATCCTGATTTTTTACTGAAACCAAATTCAATTTCATTTCCACACTTGCCATTCTTATTCTCTGTTTCATCTTGCCTAAAGTTGATGATGGCAAATCACACATCGGTGACGGAGTTCATCCTTCTCGGATTGACAGATGATATCAACTTTCAAGCTCTTCTTTTTCTCTTTCTGCTCCTAACTTATATCTTAAGTGTCATGGGAAACTCAGCCATCATTCTTTTGACTCTACTGGATTACCGCCTCCAGACTCCTATGTACTTTTTCCTCCGAAATTTTGCATTTTTGGAGATATCTTTTACCTCTGTCTTTGTTCCCAAAATGCTAGTCAATATTGGAACTGGAAATAAGACTATTTCCTTTGCTGGTTGCTTCACACAGTATTTTTTTTGCCATTCTTCTGGGAGCCACCGAATTTTACCTCTTAGCAGCTATATCCTATGACCGCTATGCCGCCATTTGCAGACCCCTGCATTACACGACTGTCATGAGTAGGAGACTTTGTTTTCAAGTACTCCTAGGTTCCTGGTTCTCTGGTTTTATAGTTGTTGTTGTGCCACATGCAATGACTCTTCAGTTGCCTTTCTGTGCCTCCAACATCATCAATCACTATTGCTGTGACTACACTATACTGCTGCATTTATCCTGTTCAGACACGCATTTCATAGAAGTGATCCAGTTCTTCCTGGCTGCCATGACCCTCATCTTCACCTTGCTGCTGGTGATTTTCTCCTACACATATATTATCAGAACAATTTTGAGGATCCCCTCTGCTCAACATAGAAAGAAAGCCTTTTCTACATGTTCCTCTCACATGGTAGTGGTCTCACTTTCTTACGGAAGCTGTATTTTTATGTATATAAATCCTTCTGTTAAAGATGCAGCAAATTTTAATAAGAGAGTGGCTGTTTTAAATACTTCTGTTGCTCCTCTGTTAAACCCATTCATCTACACTCTCAGAAACAAGCAAGTGAAAATAGCTTTCAAAGATATGCTCATCAAGATGATAAATTTCTCAAAAAAGTGAAATTATTTGATGCTTGGCACTATAATAATAAAAGTATAGAAGATTATAATTGTACACATAAAATGTACTTTCTACATAAGTCATTTATTAAATTAAGCCATTTTTCTATACACTTAATTACTATTGTTTTTATTTATATTTAACTTAAAATTTTTTCATTACTCTTTTTTTTATGTACATGGGTACTTTTTCTGTTGTTCTCCCACACAAGCACTAGGAAAACTGAGAATGTTAAACACACATGCTTGTCTCTTCAAAGGAAAGGTGTTTATATCACCTGTTTTCTGTTCAGAAGCCTGGGGACAGATGTGGTTAATAACCTGGTGACCTTTAAGCTCTCTGCATGACTGGGGCACATTGACTATCTAGAGCAAGGTTCAGTAAAGACATTAAGGTATATATTTGCACAGTATCAGTGCAAATCACAGAAGAAACAAGTTGACTTAAATTTCCTGTTTGATATTTCGGCTACACCAAGGCTTAATTATAATAGCATCATATACATACTTTGTGGATAACTGGTAGTGAAAGGGTTTATTATTTTTTATTTAAACTGTAATTGAGTCATTAGTTTACTCATTGTTTCTTTGCTATTTTAAATACTATCATCAGTACATTTTTAGTAATTGAATTGGATATACAGTTTTAAAACAGGTTAAAAATTACATATAGTTAGGTATTTAAATCCCATATTATTTATTTTGAAGTACACAATTGTATAAGGACTCATAAACACACATTGGATTTATGTTTATATTCATTATTGAGAACTCCGTGCATTTCATATAGAGTGTTTGATCAAGTCAACTTCCTGTTTATTCCCTCAAATTCTTCCCATATATCCTCAACCAATTTTCACTTCTTCCTTCCAACTTTATATATTCTCTTTTAAACTCACTGAGTCGACTTTGTGCTAACAGTAGGTCCATAAGAGCAAGGACAACCACTGGAACATAGATGCCCAATCAGGACTCAAAGGACTGAAGAAAACTGATATGAAAAGCAAATTTTAAAAGCCAATTCAAAGTATGCTTTTCTATGTACACTGTATGTATGGAGATATCACACTAAAACAACTTCATCTGTATAATTAACAAAAATAATAATCAAAGTAAAATATATTGAGCTCAGACTTTAATTTTGAGGAGAACTACTAATTAATAATGCTTTCAGAGAGGATGAATTAGCACATCATTCTATAAAACAGAAATCTACAACCAAATCATGTTTGAATATTTCAGTTTACTAATTAAAACAAAAATGAAACACATTTTAATGCTAAGCATTTTGACTTTGATTCTTTAGAAAAATCAGTAAAGTGTGTGAAATGCATAATAATATCTGCAAGATCAAGTAAACAGGATATCAAGGCAATTTAGACTTAAGATTAATATTTCTTTGTTTTTAAATTTTCCTCAAATTCTTTTTACCTTGATAATATTTTGAAAACTCTGGTTCTTACAGTGATTTCTTTTAATTTTCTGATGTGTTGGCTATTAACGAAAGAAAGACCAAGCATAAAAGAATTTAACAACTTTTCTCATCAATAGTAATTTTAATATCTAAGACTTGGGAAAATTTAAATATAGTATGTCAAATAAAAAGTATTGTAGATATTATTTCTACTATGTCTTCTTTCATTATGCGAATTTGGCCTATTTAAAAGACCAATAAATTCTGAAGAGAAGCAGTGGACTCTTTTAAACTTAAGAATTGTCTTAATTGAACCTATTGCTTTGGATTTGTTGCTGTTGGAAAAATAAATACAGTTTCTGGAATTTTAATCTTAAAGGTTTTATATTTATCTTCAAATGTCATCAACTACAGCAAGCTTTTAATCAAAAAGGCCAGCACACAGTGTTTTGCCCTACTCAACTACAGATGCACACCACATTCAGTCCTATATCATAATTTATTCTTACGGAAATTAATTGCAACAATGCACGGTTCAGTTTGTGTAACAGCAGTATAAACAAGGGACCCTAAGATTGGTAAGTGGCAAGACACCTGGGAACATTTGTAATAAACTTGCTAGCCAAGGGTTAAAGAATAATGTTCATATAAATTATGGGACCTTCTAGAGAAAGATGTTGGGATATTCCTTTCAAAGTTTAATATATTACATGTAGTCCATACTATTACTAGTAAACACGAAATCTTTTAGTGGACTTTGTGGATTTTGAAGCTGCATGTATTACATGGTTATTTGATAAATAAAAATGCTAGATTTTCAAAGAAGTCTCTTCAGTAAATCAAGGTAGCTTACTATACAGGTTGTTCAGCTAAATAGAACTCCTGATCCAGCAAATTGATGTTTGAGGGAGGTAATATTCCTGGCACATAGACATGCTGCTTATAGACATTCCTGTAGGTAAATAAGGCATGCACTAAGATTTTGTGAAAAGTTATGCCATCCTACATGGTTATCTACTCAGTTTTTAAAATTAGTTTGGGGTTATTATTGGGACTGGATAGAGAATGAGTGTTTGACTTCCTTACCAGGCAAATTAAATACCCCAAATAAACTGAATGTTATCTGACATGACCTTATCATGTACCTGGAATATAGACAGCAGCACTCTCTCATCAAACAGAAATGACAGATTGCCCTTGGAGTCATCTATTAATAAGAATTACAATATGAATGTATGTGAAACCAACAGTTTCAGTGAACTGACAAAAATCATTTGTAGTATTAGCTAAATTTAAGTGAAATAAGAAGATATCCATATGAGGAAGAATGGGAAAGGGAGAGGTAGATCTAATGTACTTGCAGAATTTCTGGGTCCATGAGGACAAGAGCGTAGAGTGCTGAAGATACACTGAATTACAATGAAAATGGCTCAACAGAACCATTACATTATTTTTTATCTGTCAAAAGATGAAACCATACTATAGATATTCAGCTATATGCTTGAGATGTAGATGTAGAATTTGACTACCCTGGGTGCTCACATTAGACTTAAGTTTCAAATCTTATGTAATGTTCAATTTGGCTAGTAACACTCAGACTTTGGAGAGATGTGTGAGCATAAAGTCCAGAACTATTGCAATTCTAAATGTTGCTGCATATTTGGGTTCAGTGAAGAAGTCCTTAAAATCAATGTTGGAAATAATAGATGATTCAGTAGTTGAGAAAGAGAATCATTAAATTAATACAAATATTATAAAGGTATAGATCATATATAAAAACTCTAAGAAATAAAGATCTAGTCCACGCTCATATATAAAAAGATTCACTATTTTTATGATGTCAGTTCTTCCTAAATTAATACATGAATTCAAAATGATCTTTAATCTTATGGTATTTTCCAGACATTGACAAGTAGATTTTAACATTTATGTGAAAAGACAAAATGCCTAGAATAGCCCACAAAATTTTAAATGGGAAAAAGTTGGAAGATGCACAATGCTCTACTACAAAACTTCTCAGCAATTGATAATATAAGGTTTTGCACATAGATAAATAGAACATATTATAAGGCCAGAAATAGATTCCTGTAAACAATTTGATTGTTCTTTGATAAAAGAGTAAAGGTTTTAAGATGGCAACGTGATATTGGAAAGCCTAGTGTTCACAAGGAGATACAAAGAAGTGGATAAGTAGAATTAATAGCAATAGCTCACTGTTTGGTGGAGTTTCTGGGACATCTTTGATCAATAACTTGATGAGAAGTATCCAAATCCTGACACTGGCTATTTTTTGATAACCTTTGGCTTCTGTAATGAAAAAAAATCCTATGTAAACTAACTCCAACAATACCCATTTATATGAATACATCTATTTAGAAAGCTTATAAAATAGGAGGTTTCCAGTGGGTTTTTCAAACATCCTTAGTGTTAACCCTCCATACCACAAAATCCTCTCTGCCTTAGCTTTCCAAATATCTCCCCACATAAGCCTCCTTCCGTTTCATGTCACCTGTGTTCTTCTATCCCCTCTACTTTGAGATATTTCCTCCTCTTTCCCTGCAATTATCCCTTTCAAGTTTTCTGGATTCTACAATAACTCCAAATCAAACACACAAATCTGAACATTTGAAACTAAACTTGACATATGAGTGAGGGCATGGGAGATTCGCCTTTCTGGGTCTGAGTCACTTTATTCAATATAATGTTTTCAGCTCCATTCATTTACCTGGAATTTCACTTTTCTTCACAGATATATAAAATTGAATTGCATATAGGTACCACATTTCACAATCCACTCATCAGTTTATGGACATCTAGGCAGTTTCTGTGTTGGCTACTAGGAATACAGCATTACAAACACTGATGAGCATTTGTCTCTGTATTAGGAAATGGAATTCCTTGGTTATATGTGTAGAGGCAAAAATTTCAGCTTATTTCCAGTTTATCTGAAGATCAGAGAGTTTCATCTTGCTCAGTGTTATTGACAACAAGTATATACTTGTTGAAGATGGTCCCTGACATGTAATGAATATACCCAAGAAGTAGTGTAGTTAGATAATATAGTAGATTATTTTTAGTTTTCTGAAGAACTTTCACACTGTATTTCATAGAGGTTGCATCTGTTTGCATTACCACCCATAGTGTATGAGAGGATGAGAGGATTCCACATCCCCCACAACCTTGGTACCACTTATCATTCAGTTTCTGAATCTCAGCCATCCTGAGTGAAGTAAGATGAAATCTTAAAATAGTTTGAATTTGTATTTGCTTGATAGTAATTGGTCTTGATTATCCACCAGAATTTGAAACTAAGACCCTATTTCTGAAGATAATGCACACACAGGCACACACACACACACACACACACACGCACACAGAGAGAGAGACAGAGAGAAAGAGAGAGAGACATAGACACACAAACACAGAGTCACAGAAATACACACAGAGACACAAACACACTGATCACAGCACACAGAGAAATCAAATCATTATAGATTAAGAAACCTCTTCCCTGTTGGTTACCTTCTATGGTACCAAAAGGTGCTACTCAGGTTACTAAGGGAAGGGGAAGGGAGAGAGCTATCAACAGTCTTATATAGCTGTGAACACTGTGAACATTAATCAAGGCCAGCATGTCAGGACATGCTGACAGGTATAATAAGGACACAAATGTTATGTTGATAACCAATAACTTGCTGACTGAATTGAAGCCCAATGCACAAAATGAAATATATGCTTGTTACTGTAAATTAGTTCAAGAATCCAAGATAAGGGTGCCCATGGGCCCCAGGGATGAGTCTACAGTCACTGTAATGCTAAATAGACATAGTCTAATACCCCTGCACCCCTCTACCTGTTGATTGGTTCAGAACTCAGGCCAATCAGAGAAGATTCTTTGTGCAGTGAACAGGTATACAGTGAACAGGCAAATTAACAATTGGTCAAGTTTAGACAATAAATGTCAGTAGCATGTTCAGTCACTAATAGGTCATCTATATCACCTCTCACCCCACACAAGTCTTGGGACCATTACAGAAGAAGAAACATAAAGATATCTAAAAGTTGAGAAGCGTCAACATAGCACAGAAGATTGTCTTCTGGACATGACAGACATGCTGCACTCATGAGCTCACATTCTACACACTTAGAAAATCAAATCAGCTAACATTCTCATAGGGAGCAGGGGGGAACTTATGAGCCCCTCACACCACCCTGATTAAAGATAACCTTAGTAGGCCCATCATAGTAGAGTGTTTGTTCCCACACCACAGAAAATAGAAGCAAAACAAATTAGACTTGAAAGACTATTAAAAAAAGAATAGGTCATGAATTTGGGGGAAGGGAGTAGATAGTGGGCTGGATCTAAGAGTAGTTAAAAAGAGAGTATGTGGGTGAATGTGATCAAATATATTGATGAAATCTCAAGAATTAATAATTCTGTTTTAAATATGACAAATTAATAAGTAGATAACTATCAACAAAGCAATATATTCAAACAGGGAAGGACATATTCTATAAGACACCAAAAGATAATATAGAATTCTTATCTCACATACCCAAAGCCAAGAACTGATATGTAAACTAATGTATCGCATAAGAAATTATAATGGCATAAAGAAGTGATGATCACTAGTGGTGGAGTCTTTGGTGGCAGGATTTATTGTTGATGATGATTGGAGCAAAAGGCTGCTAATTTTCTTTGGCAATTCATGAAATTTTGACTGAAATACTTACATGTTTAGATGTAACAATATATCTACATAAATACTATTCCAGAAATTTATATTTAATCATCTTTTGCATAATTACTTAATTAATTAATTAATTTGCATAATCACATAATTGCTTAGAATTATGAGTAACCTTCTGAGTGTATATATTCACTATTTGTAAGTTAAGAACAAAAAAGAAATTGAAGAACACTTTACTTAGCTGTGAAATAAAAGTTATGTTCTGATATGAAAATTGAAGTGTTATTAACTTAAATATTTAAATTTAAACTTTCAGCTATAGGTGGAGAAAGGAGTCATGAATCCCAGCCAATACATCTGAGGTAGTATCTATTGGTAGCCTGTGACCAAGGGGTGTTATTGTCTGTAGTTATATACTAACTTTTAAGTTCACCAGGTTCCAAGCTCATAGAGAAATTACCAGGCTCTATTGAAAATGGACCATGAGACATACAATCAACCCATGTTAAGAGTTTATTGAGGCAGAGAATGACACATGTACAGGTCTGAGGGAGTTGGTGTGGGAAAAGAGCGTGGAGTCTGTGTGCCCAGCTTATAAAGCTGCCTAGCACATGTGCATAGGCACTTACATAGCTGCATCATGCGTAGATCATGTGACCATGTTGCATGTAGCTCACATAAGACTTGAGGGCCCTGGATGGCTATGTAAGTTGCCTGAGTGCTTGATGATGCATGCATGGCCCTGGAACCAGAAAGTGCCAGCACCTTTGGTGGCTTGACATTTTGCTGAAGTGCTGGGTGATGAAAATGATAACACATAGTCATATTGGTGACAAAAGAAGTTAAACATGAATGTGAGAAAAAGATTTAAATGGAAAAATAAGAGTAGATGGGATGGGAGGGAGATAAGACAGGATGGAGATAAGTAATCAATATATATTATATGCATGCATGAAATTATCAAGAACAAATTTAATTAATAAAACTGTACTTCATTTCATTGCTCTGTCAATGGATTTCAGCATTAGATAAATTTATTTTATTAATTCTTGTTGTTTTCTAAAATATCTTTTAGTAGTGGGTATCAAATCCAGCCTGCTTCATGGTACAAGGAATCTACAACTGAACTATATTCCTAACCCATTTAGCTTCTGGTTATTTCATTTGAAGTTAAGGAAAAGTTGTGATCTTTTTTTTTTCATACACCGATGACATTCTGGAATTGCTACTCAATGGACAAAGCCATCTATGGCCAGTGTTTTATTTTAATTTAATTTTTTTCCTTTATCTTACATGCAAATAGCAGTTTCCCCTCTCTCCTACTGCTCCCAGTCTCCATCTCCCACCTCCCTTCCCATCCACCCGCACCCTCTTCCAATCCTCCTCCATCTTCCTATTGTTCACAGTCCATGTGCTCCCAGGAGCTCAGGTCAATTATTTCTGTAAGTTCCTCCATCATGACCTAGACCCCCCCC
>LOEQ01008472.1:57724-73737 GCA_001685075.1 Bramus lutescens | reverse complement strand
TCATACAAGCCCTCCTCCATTTGTTCAGGAGGACTCCTGGAGCTTGGACCAGTGTTTGGCTGTGGATCACTGAATTTGCTTAGATCAGCTACTGGATAAAGGCTCTCTGATAACAATTAGGGTAGTGGCCAATATGATTACAGTAGATGGCCAGTTTAGGCACCCTTTCCACTACTGCTAGGAGTCTTAGTTGGAGTTATCCTTGTGGATTCCTAGGTGTTTCCCTGGCACCACAATTTTCTCCCTAATCCCAATATGGCCCCTCATCAAGCCATTTCTTTCATTACTGTCCCCCTTCATCAGGCCTCCCAACCTCCTCCAGCAACCACCCAGCCCATCCAATCTGCTCTCTAAAGTTCCCATCAATCAATCCCACCTCCCCTACCCCCAATTTACACTACCTATAGAAAATGGGCTTCACAAAAGTGGTCATTGAGGGTATATTGTCCTCTACAGTAAGTTTTGCCCACCTTCAACACTAAAAGCATTATCTCATTATTACTGTCTAGCTTCTCCCATTATAAGCCAGGCTCACTGATAGCATTTAGGCATTATGCTGGCCTGCCCTTGGGGACCTGGCAGGAGATAACATCAACCACAACCAAACCCTATTTGCATGTGCTTGCTAGCATTTCGGGGGCTCTCAGCTATAACCACTAATATCAGCCCCTGTACACATGCACTGTCAACATTTAGGCAGATAACTTGGCCAGCCCAGAGTCCTACACCTGCTATGCAACTGTGGAGTCTCTGTGCACATGCCCTAGGTCCCTTTTAAAAGCGAGCATGGCCCATTTCCCCTCTTCCATTTCCTATCACTTCTCCTTCCAAGTCGGGTCTCTATGAACCACTTCTCTTCCCTTATCGGTCCATTAAACCTCCTCTGTAAGTTTATTGCTCTTTGTATTCCATTCTGACGAAGCTGGCTACAACAAACTTCCACTCCTTTCTATCCTATCTTAGTCAGGAGAAATATTTACTTTTGTAATTCCTCTTTTAAACTTTTCAGGATAATTTCAGCTGGTCCATATGATAACAAATAAATGGTTTTGCCCTTTACTACTATATATTCAATATTTGTTTGCATATAGGATATTCCAGATCTTGGAAATCTAGAGATGAACAGCACAAAAAACACAGTGTCTACTGTGAGATATAGACTTTTATAAGTAAAGCACAAAGATCTTAAGAAAAAGAACTTAATCAATGGCATGTAAAAATTAAGTGTTGATTGTGAAGAAGAGCAAAAAGCTATAAAGAAGAAACATGATTCATCAAATACAGGCTCCTTTTCTACATAAATTTTTATAGAGATGAAAATACAAGACCTGGAATTTTGAAGTGGGGAGCAGCAACAATAGTGTAAAGGAATAGGAAGTCAGTGTTACAGTGGATACCATGGCAAACAAGGATGATGATGAAAGTAATTGTCTCTCTGTAGAACCTTTCCAGATGATTTCTTTGAATTAGATATGTTCATATATGTGATTTCTTTTATCATGGAAGGTAAAAATAAAATCACCTCTAGGGCTAGTAATAAAAGCCCACGTGATAGTCAACCAGTACTTTTTTCCTTCATCTGACCACTGAGGATATTAAAAATGACAAACAACTAATGGTTAGATTAACTCTGAGGAACTGTAAAGCAAACCCCTCACTGTTTTTTTCAGCCCAATAAGCCCCTCTTCTGATGCAATAACCCAAATCATCAGACCAAATTAGAAGAAGCCCAGGTTTAATGGATGCCAGTGCTTCTGAGTGGCCCTCTGGGAAAACATGGAGAGGAGGACAGAAAACCAGGGAGCCCATGTAGAACCAGAAAGACCACATGTTTTAAATAGCCTGTGGCAGTGATCTTAACCCTCTCTGGGGAGGGGTTGCCATTTGGCTGGCTTTCTTAGAGGTGGAGTCTGGACTATGGCAACTCTCAGGAAAGGGGGGAGTTTGAAATGAAGTTTTTCACCCAACATTTGAAAATGGATGCCAGGAGCTGGGATGAAGCCCCCAACCAAACATTCCAGACTCTTTGGATAAAAGAGGCACCAGCTCAAGTCTGGCTACTTCCTGTGGGCATGGGGCAACATGGGAGAAGGGAGAGTTGGGAGTTGGTGGGCTCATGCTCAGCAAGAGGTGTGGTTGGAGAGGCATCTGGTTTACTGTCATCCTAGAGACCTCAGGCATCTATTCCTTGGGGTAGATGAGAAGGGAGGTGGCTAGGAGAAAAAATTATATTGTTATTATTGGTTCTATGCATGGGGCTAGTTATAGGAAGGGTCATTAGCTGCCAGAAAGAATGGGAGAGAAAAGTGAAAAGTGCTTGTATAGGAGAGGCACAGGTGAATAAGTGAGACATGAGAGCAGATATGTCCTTTAAAATCAGATTTTAGTTGGTAGGTGTCCTTTTGAGCCAGGAGAATTGGTACCAATGGTGAAGTCTCAGGGGCTGGTACAAGTGTTGACATTGTCTGGAGGGCCCTTTATAAGTTCATCTTGGCCAAGACAGCAAGAGTGACCTATAAAATATGCTTGAAAATAAGTGGGGGTAAAATACCAGACCAGATTTTTGATACAGCTACAGAACTTTTCTTTTAGGAACTTGCAGGTATCTGAAAGACAACTTGAACAGGAACATTTTAGAAGAAAATTAACAGGAATTGGAAACTCTGGAGTTTTGAAGATATACCTGAAACCTGTTCATTCTGGACTATGAAGTCCATGAAAGAGGCACACCTGTTTATATTTTTATCAGGAAACTTAACAAATGAGATAACGAGCTACCAGTACCTTAAGTCATCAAATGTCATTAGACAGATCTGGGAGGGATGAATGAGCAAAAATAAGACAGCTTTTTAGCTACGCAGGCAATCCCAAGTGTCTCTGTAGTCTTTCGAGAATACAAACTTTAAAAGCAGTGCTTGCCATTAGCTGCTGTGTCCAGGAGGCCCAAAGATTTCCCTGGAGGGGGACTGATTTTTTCTACCTGTCTTGACAGGATAAGACAATCGATACCCCCATGTAGCACCTAGGAAGATGACGAGGTAGAAGGCCGCTTTTTACTGTGTGGGTGACTTTTCCATACCCAAAGGCAAACTTCCAGGCAGAAGGCCTTCTGTGACCATATATCTTCTTGGAGAAGCTATGGAATGCTGCAGGAGCTGGCATGTGTCTGTGTTAGAAGATGTTTTGTTAAATGCCATACTTTCAGATATGTAAAGGCACTGAAGAATTGGGTAGCATCACCTGTTAGTTATATTTAAATTAGACATATAGATTAAATTTAGACATGTATTTTATCCAGTTAGTTACAGCTTACCAATGCTAGTAAATGTAAGAAGATTAAAAGGAAAATTTTAGTAAGCTAAAGAATTTTGGAGCTGGAATGTCTCCTTGGTAGGTTCAGCACAAATGGGTATTCTTTCTCAAAATGGGGCTGAGGTAAAAATGGAGGTTACCCATGTGTTTGTATCTTTTAGAGCTGCTGTAATCTGGAGTTATAAGTTTTACAGATCTTAAAACATGTACACATACACACAGAGAAATAAGACAAGCATACTATGGAAACAAGCACACATACACATGTAGACATAAAAGCACAGTGTGGCCACATTATTTTAACAGATAGACAAATAAAACTTTTTTAGAAATCTGTGTTAGCTCACCAACTTAAAAATCCTGGTGTGGGCAGGCAGCAGAAGCCAAGGAAGCACACAAGGTCCCATTAAAGATCTGAGTAACAGACTTTGTAAGAGAGAATAGAAACATAAGGACAGAATAGGTATACAGTTTTTAGAGTAGAAAGACGGGGTAATGGATCTGTTGTAGAGAACAAAGGGCTAGAGAAGCGGGGAGGGGAGTGTAGGGAAGGGGAGTGGGAGCAGGAACACAGCATCCAGAAACCATGGGCATATTGGGCCTTGTTTATTTTACATTAGGTGTTAGATAGCCCCAATTTCAAAGGATTTTTGTAAAAGGCAGCCCAAGAGTGTTTGGAGATCAGGCCTTGAACTACAAGTGTCCATTTTTTAAAGTCTATGCCAAGTCTCAGGACTCAATGCCAGCCACAATGTGTCCGCTGTGATAAGACACTTGAGTCAAAACACAGAGGGGTGTGAGAAATGTGTGGGTAGCTGTCTCCATCCCAAGGAATCCCACCTCAGTGAGGACTGCTTCCCCACTGGTGTGGTCAGGTGACTGGCATGGGCCATGACTTTAACAGACAACCTGACAAATGTAAGGGCCCTGGGCCCTAGGGGCACATACTTAAAAAAGGAGAATTTACCCAGCTGAAGCTGATCTTAGCCTGGCAGAGAGCACAGGCAGGAAGGGCATTTTCCAACATGTAGCCCTGGGCCAGTGGGAAAAATAGCCCATCTCAGTGGAACCACCAAATGTTATTTCAGACAAATAAGCCTTTCTGCTGATGCAATAATCCAAACCAGACCAAATCAGACTAAGTTAGAAGAAGCCCAGGTTTAATGAATGTCATTGCTCGCCGGTGGCCCTCTGGGAAAATAAAGATGGGGATGGATAACCAGGGAGACTGTGGAGAACTAGAATGACCACATGTTTGTTCTGTGGGGGCAGTTTAAATAGTCCATGGAAGTGTACTTGACCCTCCTTGGGGAGGGTTCACTGTTTGGCGGGCTTTCTCGAAGGTGGGGTCTGGACTGTTGCAACTCCCAGGAAAGGGGGATTTGAAATGGAGCTTTTCACCCAATATTCCAAAATGGATGCCAGGAGTTGGGGTGAAGCCCAACCAAACATTACAGACTCTTTGGATAAAGGTGTAGTGAGGAGCTACTTGTGGTTCCCAGATGTTCTGCCTTGAAATAATCACACAGAAACTGTATTATTTAAAACATTGCTTGGCCCATTAGCTCTAGCTTCTTTGTTTCTAACTTTTACATCTTAATTTAATCCATTTTCATTAATCTGTGTATTACCACAAGGTCATGGTCTACCAGCAAAGTTTTAGTGCGTCTGTCTCCAGCAGCAGCTCCATGGCTTCTCTCTGACTCTGCCTTCCTCTTCCCAGCATTCAGTTTAGCTTTCCCCATCTACCTCTATTCCCTGTGCAGGCCCAAGACAGTTTTCTTTATTCATTAATGGTAATCACAGCATACAGAGGAGAATCCCACATTAACTCTCCTTTTCTGTTTAAATAAGGAAGGTTTTAACTTCAACATAGTAAAATTACATATCACATTAAGGGGTGCAGGGGTGCTGAGGTGATGCTTCCAATCAAACACCCACCATCCAAATAAGAAAAAAAATCCCCACCTTCTATGCTTAGTATTTGAAATAATTTTTCTACTTTTCTATATCTGCCTAAACTAATCTGTTGAAATTAGTGGTAGCACTGGGCCTTGAAAAGTCAGTGACCTGGAGGAGTAGGAGCTAAGATTCTGGATGTTGGCTTTCTCTCCCTTCATTTGACACTGCTCACATGGGGATGCTCATCTTGAAAAACAGTGACCAAGCTGAACAACTCAGGTAATAGCATGGGCTGATTATATTTCATACTCTACATAAATATTTTATATTTTATATAATTTTTTCTTATATGTTGTCACAGTAATTTTTAAATTTATCTGTTACCACAGGTAGTGTTGAAATACTAACAGTGGAAATGTAAAATTTTACATTCACTTAATTTCCTGTTGTTTGAATAACAACATATGCACTCAGATGCAAGCACACAGTCTGCATTCAAATAGTCAGCATTGACCTCACTTTTCTTCTAACAAATAGATGATTCAGCTGCTTAATTTTTTATTTAATCAACTTTTTAAAATTTATTTTACATACCAACCACAATTTCCCCTCCCTCTTTTCCTCCTGTTTCTTCCCCCTGACTCCCATACATCCCTCCCCATCTGCTCTTTCTCCATTTCCAATTAGAAAGCAGCAGGCCTCCCATGGACAAAGCCTGACACATCAAGCTGAGGCAGGACCAAGCTCCTCCCCTTGCTTCAAGCTGGGCAAGGTAATCCAGCATGGGGAACAGGTTACTAAAAGCTAGCTAAGCTCCAGGGACAGTCTCTCATCTCACTGGTAGGAGCCTTACAAAGGGATCAAGCTACACAGCTGTCACACACAGCAGAGAGCCTAGGTCAGTCCCATGGAGGCTCCCTAACTTTTGTTGGTTCAGAGTTCATGAGCTCCCATGAGCTCAGGTCAGCTATCTCTGAGTGCTCCTCCATCATGACCTAGCGGCCCCTGGCTCCTACAATCCTTCCTCTCTTTCTTCAGGAGGACACCTGGAGCTTGACCCAGTGCTTGGCTGTGGATCACTGAATCTGCTTTCATCAGTTATTGGATAAAGGCTCTCTAATGACAATTAGGGTATTCAATGTCCTTTTTCATTGTCAGTGCTGACATGCCTTGGTTTTCTAGATACTGCATCTGACTCTGAATCAAGAGAGGGTACTTTGGAGGCTTAATTATGGAGGTACAATATTAGCTGTTAATTCAATGAGTCGTAACTCAAAGGTTCAGTAATTCCTTTTCATATTTCCACACTATTCATTATTATATTTCATTTTTCTTGTTTGAAATATATATTTTTTGTGAGAAAATATAAGAGGAACTGGGCTTAAGTTATGGTTTATAGCTACTCAAGCATGATTATGGATTTTAAGTCTTCTTCACTCAAAACTATTTTAATATATTTAACATGGTAGCACAATAGTCTCCAGGGAATTGCTTTCTTCTCATGCTAATTTTTAAGCCTTAAATCCTCTTGAGACAAGTGATCTGGTGTACAAAAGGATTATAGTTTCTGAAATCTTAAAAACTACCAAAAAAGCTAGTACCCATTCATATTGGCTGGAAGTATTTCATAGGAAAAGGTAAGTATATTATTGCTGCTGTCTTTTTTCCCAGCTTAAGCAAAATATATTTTATGAATAATCAAGTAGTTTATGTCCCAAATTTTATAAGAAGTTAGAGAACACTTCTTAGAAATCATGCTAAGTAGGATAGATGAGACTTTTTGTCTTGCTGAAACCTTTAGACTGAACATCTTGAAGATGTGTGTGTGTGTGATACTGCAGCAGTTTTGGATAAGACTTCAAGACAAGAATACATGCAACAGATATGAAACATTCAGAAAGTGCCTCTATTTTGGGATTTACATAAAAATGATGATTGAAAATAAATTATCTCAGAAAAATTAAGACTTGAAAAATAATGGCTTTATTTTAATCTTGTTAAATAGTTACAAACCTAGTAGAAGAAAATTGTGATATTCATTAAAATAGTGTAACATAAGACTGGAATTGATTTTTATAATGCACACATATACTTTTTAAAGTTATACTGTAGACATCAATTGCAATATGAGGCTTGAAAGTTTATTTTTAATGAATCATGGTTTTGACAGATACTCTTCACAGTGTAAATAAACCTATTGAATGAGTGTTTTTTACCTCATCATAATAATTCATATGCTTCTATTATGTATGATGAATGTAAATGCTAAAAATATGACAGTGAAAAAGGTTCATTCTGAACTTGAAAAGTTTTCTTTCATATCTACTAGTTATATTAATTATATAAGTTTAAATTTCCACACACTTTCATTTTCTGAAAAGATCTCTTACCTCACTGATGAATTTCCTAATCAGCCACCAACACACAGAGGGCCATGTGATAGTTACTACTCTTTTATTAGCAAATAGTTCGTTATGGAATTAAGAAGCACACTAATGCTGCTAAATAGTGTATAATAGCTCTTTATTATTTAAATTCAAATTTAAGCTAGATGCCAGACATAAATAAAATTATCTCATTTTTCATTAGGAAAATAAAAGTGAAAAGGTTATGCAAAAAAAAGAAGTACAGGTGTGAACATTGTACACTGACGATTGACCCTTTTGTCTGGTGTGGCATGGGCAACTTCTGATCTTGTTCTGCCTGAATTCTTTCTTGTTATCTTAAACCTCTACCTGCTATTGACTACCTTAGTATTTGGCTTTGGTAGTAGAACAGAAGTAGAGCAATCATGAAGAAGGTGAGTGATACAGTTGTTGATAGCAGTAAATTGTTCATCTTCGTGATTTTGGATTGTAACACAATTCTTTTCTTGCTGAAATGTTAGTTGATTTAATGATTGTCACAGCTGTTGGTAGATATAAGTCCTCATCTCCATTGACAATATAACAGGAGGGCAAATGCTAACTCAATCTGCGTATTACTCTTTATCTGTGATAGATGTCAAGAGTTTTCCTGAAGTGGTCCTATCCAGTGGGACCTAAAGAGAAAGAGAGGGGAGGCAGGGAGAGGAGGGGTTACTTTGCCACCTTGCCATCTTGCTGCTTTCAGTCTTTTGACTACTCTTCCTTCTCACATGCACATCAACAGACGGGTACATTAACTGGGCCTAAAATGAAGTTAAACACTCCTTCGAATGTATTTTAATGGTTCCTGAAGGATTTCATACAATGAGTTCTGGTCACACTCACTTTCACTCCCCCAGCTCTTCCCAGATAGAAGCCTCTCCCTCTTTCACCCAACTCTGTCTTTTCTGCAGGGAGGCCGATTTGTACTGGATGTGTCATTTTCCACCGGAGTGTGGACTGTTTCTGAACGTTAGCATCTTATAAAATGTATATTTCACAGAATGAAGTTTTTCTGTCTTTGCCTTTAAAATAGATTGTGACTTTGAACTTCAGAATGTCTCAGTCATGTGTACAGATATAATAAGGATTATATTCATATGGTCAGGATATATATATATATATACTTTTAGAAAATGACCAAATGAAAACACATAAAAGAGAACAATGTTAAAAAGTAATAAAGAGAAATTAGGAGATTTGCTCATCTAGTAATCATCTATAATTCCTGGATCTATATATTTTCACTCTAGAACTGGAATTTTCAAAATACAAAATGTTCTGATACAATTTATTATATTCTCTAAAAATTTCAGAAGCATTTGAAGTAGTTTTCAGGTAATAAACATAAATAAGCAAGTATTTCTGGAAGAAAGAAATAAGAAAACAGCTCAGAAAGTAACAATAATTTTTAATTTTTGTACTCTAAATTAAAAAGAAAATTGAGGAGGATTGTGACGTACAGAGAGAAGGACAGAGGCACTCTGAATGGAGAGCAGCAGGCCAAACAATCAATAACAGTCACAAAACTATAGGATATATCCAACATTTTTCTTGTATCATGCAGCCTTTCTCTGTGTCACTGCAAATATTCAAAAATACATGCTATGTAATTAATACAAACATTGAAAATGAAAATATGCTATCTATTTAATAGGTTGTATATCAGTAAAAAGAGAACAATCAAGGTAAGTGAGCTACTTACAGGTTTGATTTATCATCAAAATCAATATTAACAGGAAATATGTAAAATATAGCATTCATATTATAAAAATATAAGGATGAGCACAAAAAATTAAGCAAGCTCAAGTTCAGGACAAGCCTGAAGGCAGAAATAAAAATGGTCATGAGGATGCAAAACACAGGGTTTTCAGAATTTTCATGAGGTTATTAAAAGCCTAATGGATCTCAGGTAAAATGTGAAGTTCACCATGTGTTTCTTTTAAGAGTTCACTGATAAAATCTCACACAAAATTTAGCAAAGTCTATGGAAAGAATGGAATAGGCACAGCCTTTTTGTTGAACAATAAAGAATGGGTTACCACATTATTATTAATAATGTAACAGAGGTAAATATGTTGAGAAGGATCCAAGTATAATACAGAAATACAAATTTAAATATTGTGATAATTTTGTGTATATTTGATTTTACACTTTAAATGACTTTGTGTATTTGAACATATTGAAAAATATTTGAAATATTATTTGTTTGTTTATGAACTTTTAGTAAACTGAATAACAACAACAAAAACTTGAATTTACTTAGTGAGGTAACAGGTAAAAAAAAATGAGAAAAATTGTAGAGACTACTACCAGAGAACAGTGCTCTTTTTATTTTAAAATAATGTATTTTATTTTTCTTTGAGATTTTCATACACTTTGTTGATTATATTCACTTCTGCTCCTCGTTGAAACTCTTTGGAGATCCATTCCCCTTCTTCTTATGTGTTCTTTCTCTTGAATTTTTTTCTATTTTTTACTAGATTTTTTTTAAAATACCAATCCAAATTCCCACTCTCCCCCCCCCTTCTATTCTGTCCACTCACCCTCCAATCCCACCCAACTCTAATTCTAAGAGAGGGTAAGGCACATTGCTTTGTGGAAGGGAATGTGGTTGACAGTTGAATGGGTGGGGCAGACTGAGGGGCCACTGGCAGTGGCATTGGAATTTATCTCTACTGCATGTACTGT
Organism: Bramus lutescens; assembly: GCA_001685075.1. Taxonomy (NCBI): domain Eukaryota; kingdom Metazoa; phylum Chordata; class Mammalia; order Rodentia; family Cricetidae; genus Bramus; species Bramus lutescens. The sequence continues at coordinate 63,427 of LOEQ01008472.1, read as the reverse complement.
CTTTTTGGGATCCTATTCTCTTTGAAGAACAGTGCTTTTTGAGGGTTGTTTAAGTGTGAATTCTAGTGTTCCTCTAAAGACTTTCAGACATCCTGTTCAGAGTTTTCCTCTTCATTTCTAATTTTCTTTCCCTACTTTGGGCAATCAGACCTTAGCTATGAAGAACCACACCACGGTGACTGTATTCATTCTTCTTGGATTAACAGATGATCTACAACTGCAGGTGGTCATTTTTGTGCTTCTCTTTCTCACATACATGCTGAGTGTTACTGGAAACCTAACCATCATCACACTCACTCTACTGGATTCTCATCTCAAGACTCCCATGTATCTCTTCCTACGGAACTTCTCCGTTTTAGAAATTTCATTCACAACTGTTTGTATCCCCAAATTCCTCGTTAGCATGGTGACGGGGGATAAGACCATTTCATACAATGACTGCGCAGCACAACTATTTTTCACTATTCTCTTAGGGGCAACTGAATTTTTTCTTCTGGCAGCCATGTCCTATGACCGCTATGTGGCCATTTGCAAACCCCTACACTACATGACCATCATGAGCAGCAGAATTTGCAACTTGCTGGTCTTTGCTTCCTGGTTGTCTGGTTTCCTGATAATTTTTCCTCCTCTCATCATGGGGCTCCAACTTGATTTCTGTGCAGCTAACACTGTAGATCATTTCTTCTGTGACGTTTTCCCTATACTTCAGCTCTCCTGCACAGACACACACATAATAGAATTAATGGCGCTTCTCTCTGCCATTTTGACACTCCTGGTTACACTGGTGTTAGTGAGCCTTTCCTACACACACATCATCAGGACTATTCTGAGAATCCCATCTTTTCAACAGAGAAAGAAAGCCTTCTCTACATGTTCTTCACACATAGTTGTGGTGTCCATTTCTTATGGCAGCTGCATCTTCATGTATGTGAGGCCATCTACAAAGGAGAGAGTCGCTTTAAATAAAGGGGTCGCTCTGCTCAGCACTTCAGTTGCACCCATGCTGAATCCCTTCATTTATACACTTAGAAACAAACAAGTAAAAGATGCTTTTAAGAATATGACTAAAAGGCTGGAGTTTTTCTCAATGAAGTGAGAAGGCAATTGTATTCCAAGTAGACTTGTAATGTCAGCAGGAAGAGTGAAGTGCATCATCAAGTTCTTCCTCATGGGTATTTAAAATAATACAACCCTTTACTTAACTGAAGAGCTTCTGTGTCCCCAGTTATGCCCAAATTCTGTGTCTTACCCTGTTTGGAATGAAGTATCCTAGTTTACCATGTTGAGTTGGCATTGTACAGAAATTAGTAGCCATATTGGTCTCAAATTTATAATTTTTTTCGAATTTTATATGAGTGACATACTATATTAAACTTGTAAGATCTTATTTATGTGACTTTAATTCCAGAAACAATAAAGTATTCTTCAAATTATAAAAATAAAGATATTTATATGCCTTTGCATTTTTACAACTTTCAGATTTCTCTTAAAAACAAAGTGACTTCAGAATTTCCATGATCTTCTGCATTGCTCCAGTGACTCAGTCCCTTGTTTATTTTATAAAGATGCTTATATATTATATAAACTAATGACATATTGTTATAGCGTGTAACTCCAGTTTTCTTAAATAGTGTTTGAATTTATTACAACACTCATTCTCACATTTTGCTAGGCTTCTTGAAATGTCTGACTTTTATCCTCACAGCTTTATAAAATGCGTGCTGGTATGTGATCTCTAAATAAAAACACAAAGATTATGGGTAATCTGATTATGACAAAATAGAAAATAAATGTGTACACAAAAGGAATACCTGAATAATTGTGTCTTAATTCTTATTTTAATTTTCACACACTGTAAAAATTATGCAGCAGTTCCTCTCTGAACCTGGGACATTTAGGACATAAATAAGTGTACTTCTTTTAAGACATCACAAAGATTTAAAGACTTTTATGAATAATTTTTGAGCATTGTAGGTTCTACCTGAGTTAATTCTTCTCAATTTAAGTGGTCAAATATGTTTTTAAAGTAATTTTAATGAATTATCCTGTGAAAAGCAGAATGTTTTGGCTGACTTCTTTTCAGATGTGTCATGTTTCAATGTGACACAAAGGTTAAAACCTTCCCCTAAAGAGCAAATGTACTAATATTGTTGAGAGTTAATGGATGTAACATCGGATATTATTAAGAGACACAATCTCATAGTAATAGATATCCTAAAGTGGATGGAGGAATGCCCAGGAGAACTATAGAAATACTGAGAGTAGGAGAAATGATCTTCCACAGCAAGAACACATAAATTGGTTACCCAATGCCAAATAGTGAGCTATGGAAACATTTATACAAATAACAATATACAGACTGAGTAGGTTGTATTTAGGAACATTTATGTATACTCTTATACACATATGCATGCAACAATAATTAATAAAAAGATTATGAATTTGAAAGGGAGTCAGGAAGGGTGTATGGGAGGGTTCAAAGGGAAAGAAAAAGAAAGGGAAATGATGTAACTATATTGTAATCTCAAAAATACAACTATGGGTTTTAAACTGTGACCCCATTCCCACTCTACCAATATGTAAGTATATGAGACACTTGTCTTAAGCTACCTTTTTTACAACTCCGAAACCAGGACAAGTAAATGCCCCTCAAATCAGTGACTGAATATATTTGAGATGGGATGTCTCAGAAGGATTCTAGGTGTCCCATAAAGAGATAAACGGTTCAACAATGACATTAAGAAACATCTCCATCTTCAGAAAGAAGTAAACTACAGAATACAGCAATGGCACTTGAGATACTTCACCATGTCATGAGAATGAATGACGGCAAATACCCAAAGATAGCACTGCTTGGAGGAGTGTACCGGATAAGGCAAAGAGGAAGGCCCCAAAAGCGCTGGATAGAGGGCACAAAGGAAGACGATGGGACCTTGGATATGACAATAACACAAGCATCTAGGATTGCCTGGGATAGGAATAACAGGAGACCCACCATAAACGGGCTGCCCATGCATGCTTAAGCATTGCTGGGCATAAATGATGATGGTGATGGGTTTTACTACTATCAAGAATTAAGTGAATTCTTACAGTTAACCTTAAACTTATAAATTTATATGGTCTGGGGAGGTAGATGCCACTCTGAAATCTGTGGTAAACCATATCTGTCAGGTTATGTCCCGTAAAAATGATAGAATTATAGTATAACAGGTTCTGGAAAATAAGACAGATACTAAGTTTTCTTACACTGTGGCAACTTGGAAAACAAAAGCCTACAAGTAGAAAGAGACAGAAAATGACATCATGAGATTCTTAGTAAAAATAATATCATTCTGAGTGAGGTAACCAAGGCCCAGAACGACAAATATGGTGTTGAATTTGTATGAATGTGGATATTAGCTGTTAAATCAATAACAACCAAGCTAGAATCCATAAAGCCACAGAGGTTTGTTATAGTGTAAGATGTTGTAGGTAGCATGGTGTGGGTGTGTGGGTTAACATGGGTCTGTGAAAGGATGACTCAGAGACACTTTGAGAATGGACTTAGCCTTAGCAGCCGCAGGGATCCCAGCCTCAGTAGACTGAATTTCCCTCAGCTCAGGGCATTTTTACTTTTCCCTATATTTACACTTTAGCCAGTAGATTTCCATTTTTTTCCAAAACAACCTGAATGAAGCTTCCAAAATACAATGTCAAGTATAAATATCTGAATCGGGAAGTACACCGGTTTCCAGGTTTCCCCCAACCAAGTTTTGCATAGGCTTTGCACTGGTGGAAAACTCTCAAACAAGCTGTATATAGGGCAGCAAAAGGTATCTGTAACATGAAGGATGGATTAGGAATGAGTGAAAACTCTGGAGCTAGACCAGGTATGGCCCAGAGGGGTTATTACTAGGGGAGTGTGGGTTGCCTGCTAGCCCTCTAGAGCCAGACCACAGGAAATTCTACCACTTTAAGGAACTGGGGAGCAGGACACAAATAGATCTCACTAGGAAAGGGAAATAGAACAGATAGTAATGAATGAATAGGGTAGGGGAACGGGAATAGGAGGATCATCTGCAGGGGTGGAGGGAAGTGAATAACAAGTAGAGGAGTGTGGAACTGACTGCTAAAATTAAAGGCTGTTTGATGAGTAGCTTCATAAAATATGTGAAAGCGGCATAAAGGAAAATGCTAGCTAATGAGAGAGACAGAACCCCAAATGAATATCACTTGTTACCAAATGAAGCTTCCATTTCTTGGGTTGGGCTACATCTAATTGATTTCTTGGTCAAAGGGATCCCATGAGAACCTTCAAACAAACCAAGATTGCTTGTTGCCAGGACTAGAGGTTGCTCTTTACAGCTGGCAGCAAGGCCCTAATGCTGGAGATGATACCTACACAATTCATCGAACGTGGAGAAGTTGATCTGATGCCCACACAGAGCTTTCACCCTAAGTGCTCGTGTTCTTGGCACAGTAAGGTACCCTGCACAATGCCAAAGGAGAAACATAGACACCAACCCACAAAACCCTTTGCTCTACAATGATGGCCCGCCTACAAGAAGTGCTGATGCAATGGTGGTACAAGGCTTGTATGAGTAGTCAACCAGTGTTTGACTTGACTTAAGGGCCACTCCACAAGGTGCAACACATACGTGACACTTGCCTTGGTTACCAAGAACCAGAGACTAGGTAGCCTAGGGAATGAACATGAAATGAAATTTATGCTCTGGTAATGTTGAAGCATGCATGGGCTGCCCATATAGGGTGATTCTGTTGAACTTGTCTATATTGGGTTTCATGGTCTAAGCTGATGAGGATTATTGACCAGGTCTCTTGCTCAGGTAGCCCAGGGACCTGGGGTAAACAAATACTATTGTTCTAAAACAAATAAACAAAAACACAGCAAAAAAAATAACTGCTAATGACATTCTGCTATACTCGTAGATGAGTGCCTTGCTCAGTCATCATGGGAGAAGATCCTCCTGCAGCAGATGAGAACAAATACAGAGACCTATGCAAAGAATGACAGACCTTGTAACACTGAGCCCTAAATCCATCAAGTCCCTCCCCTCAGGTCTCTGGGAAACCTGAGAAAGAAGAGACAGGAAGAGTGTAAAAGCCAGGGTGCATGGATTTCAACAAGGAAACAAGGCCGTCTAAATCAGTAGGATCAATGTATATACTAATTCACAGAGAGTGGGACAGCAAGCAAAGGGTCTGATGGGTCTGCACCAGATAGAGTTCTGGAGTGGAAAGGAGATGTAAACATATGCCCACATCCCCAAATCAGACAACCACTTGGAAATGAAAATTTAGTTATGTCAAGGGACTCTCACAGGGGAATCAAAGTACTCTTAAGGGTAGGATGCATACCAAGCTGTAGCTGGCTAAAAGAAAACAAACCCAGTGATATCTTTGGAGCTTTCTTGTCTCACAATGTACTATCAAGACTTTCCTATTTCTTTTATCTTATTTTTAAATTTTATTTTGTTTTATTTATACATTTTTGTTTGGTCTTTGTATCTTGTAAGTCTATTGTGTATATGTATGTATGTATGTATATATATATATATAATGGCTTCCAGTTTAGTGGTTTCCTATGGGATTCTGAGTGTGCTAATGAGTGGTTCTCTGCATCTGTATTTTTTAAAATATTTATTTATTTATTCTGCCTGCATGTATGCCTGCAGGCCAGAAGAGGGCACCAGACCTCATTAC
>LOEQ01008472.1:2267-17175 GCA_001685075.1 Bramus lutescens | reverse complement strand
GTGGAATAATTTGAGGAGTATTGGTATTAGTTCTTCTTTGAAAGTCTTGTAGAATTCTGAGCTGAAACCATCTGTTTCTGGGCTATTTTTGGTTGGGAGACTTTTGATGATTGTTTCTATGTCTTCAGCAATTTTAGGTCTGTTTAAATGCTTATCTCTTCTTGATTTAATTTTGGAAAGTGATATTTGTCCAGAAAATTGTCCATTTCCTTTATGTTTCCCAATTTTGTGGAGTACAGGTTTTCAAAATATGACCTGATGATTCTCTGTATTTTCTCCAAATATGTTATTATGTCCACCTTTTCATTTCTGATTTTGTTAATTTGGATATTTTCTCTGTATATCTTTTGGTTAGTTTGGATAAAGATTTGTCCTTTTTGTTGATTTTTTTGATGAACCAACTGTCTGTCTCAATGATTCTTGTATTGTTTTCTTTTTGTTTTGTTAACTTCATCTCTCAATTTGATTATTTCCTGCCATCTAGTTCTCTTAGGTGAGTTTGCTTCTTTTTGTGATAAAGTTTTCAAATGTTCTGTTAATTCGCTAGTGTGGAATTTTTTCCAGTTTCTTTATGTAGGCATTTAGTGCTATGAACTTTCCGCTTAACTCTGCTTTCATTGTGTCTCATAAATTTGGGTATCTTGATTGGTCATTTCCATTGAATTTTAGGAAGTCTTTAATTTCTCCCTTTATTTCTTCCTTGACCTATTGATGATTCAGGTGAATACTGTTTAATTTCCATGTGTCTGTGAGTTTTCTGGAATTAGTATGGATGTTGATTTCTAGTTTTAAACCAGGGTGATCTGATAAGATACAAATGGTTGTTCAAATTTTTTTCAAATTTGTTGAGGCTTGCTTTGTTATTGAGTATGTGGTCAATTTTTAGAAGAGTTCATGAGGTGCTGAGAAGAAGGTATATTCTTTTCTGTTTGGATAGAATATTCTATAGATGTTTGTTAAGTCCATTTGAGTCATAACTTCTGTTACTACCTTATTTCTCTATTAATTTTTTGTCTGACTGACCTGTCCTGTGGTGGGAGGGGAGTGTTGAAATCTGCCACTATTACTGTGTGTGGTTTAATGTATGACTTAAGCTTTAGAAATGTTTCTTTTACATATGAGGGTGACCTTGTATTTGGGGCATAGATGTTCAGTATTGAGATTTCCTCTTGATGGATTTTTCCTATGACTAATATGTAATGTCCTTCTTTGTTCCCTTTGATTTTAGCTTGTAATCTGTTTTGTTAGATATTAGGATAACTATACCCACTTGTTTCTTAGGTCCATTTGATTGGAATAATTTTTTCCCAACCCTTTACTCTGAGGCAACATCTGTCTTTGAGGTTACTTCCTACTCCTTTGGAGGTCCAAGATTCATGCCCAGACTGGCAGAGGTCCTGGCTCAGGCCTAGTTCCTCAGGAGTCCTAGACTCATGCCCAGACCCTCACGGGTCCTGGCTTAGGTTTGCTCCATTGAATGTCCCAGATTCACGTCCGGACAAGCAGCAATCTTTGACTCTGGCTCACTCGCTCAATGGTTACTCCCGAGAAGACCTGGGTTGGGTTGTGATTACCCACACCAGGAAGCTGAGTTGCCTATGGTACCAGAGGAAATGATCCCATTTCTCCAGTTCCTTAATTCTTGTGCAATTTAAAAAGGGACTGTGTAGGGGGTGCTCCACCTCACTCTGAAATGGCAATCCTGCCTCCAGGAATCTCAGAATGAGACTGTCAAAATAATGTATTCTTAAAGAGCACTTTATATTATGATTAATGAGTCCTTTGAGTCCAATTTATTAAAGTTAGAAAGTACATTTTAAACAACTCTTAGTTTTCACTGTATTTACTTTATTACTAATTTTGTCATTTACTCCTTCAAATTTTTTTATTATTACTACTTGTGGTAGAGAAAGTGTGTGTCTGACATAGAATGCAAGTGAGGGAGTACAAATACCATGACCCATGTGTGTATGGTCAGAGAAAGACTTTGGAGATTCAATTTTTTACATCTACCTTTGGTTCCCTGGCTCAAACTCGGGGTCAGCAGATTGTGGCACCAGCATTTTATATTCTTCTTCAACCCATCACACTGGACCCAGTAATTTTTAATTCAAACTGGCAACTTAAGTTTTAATAAATATACATATGTCATAGAAACACACATACAAAACGGATAGTTAAAGCATTCCTTAATAAAGAAAGAACTGCTTGAGGTCTCACCATCCTTGATTTCAAGTTGTACTGCAGAGCTATATTAATAAAATCAGGCTGGTATTGGCACAAAACAGAAATATATATCAATGAAATCAACTTTAAGATACAGACAAAAGTAAACATACCTATAGACAGCTGTTGATTTTTTTCCTTTTAATAAAGAAGCTAAAAATACACACTGGAAAAATTACAGCAACAAATGGTGCTGGACAAACTTAATTTCTTCATGTAGAAGAATGCAAATAATTTTATGTATATCACCCTGCACAAAGCTCAGCTCCAAATGAATCAAAGACCTCAAAATTAACCCAGATCACTTTGAACTCATTGGCACAGGAAAAGACTCTCTGAACAGAACACTGCTATAACAGGCACTAAACTCAACAACTGATATATGGAATCTCATGAAACTGAAAATCTTCAGTATATGTAAGGACAATGTCATTTATAGGCCAACCTACAGAATGAAAAAAGATGTTTACAAACTATATATCTGATAGAAGGATATATCCAAATACATAAAGAACTCTGAAAGTACATGTCTTGAAAACAACCCGATTTTAAAAATGAGGTACAGATATTAGAAGAGAATTCCTGAGAAACACTAGAAGAAATGTTCAACATCCTTACCCATCAGGAAAATGCAAAACAAAACGTCTTACATCCTCCAGAATATCCAAGACCAATGAAATAAATAACAGTTCATGCTGGCAAGGATATGGAGTAACGGGAACACTCAACCATTACTGGTGGGAGTGTAAACTTGTACAATCACTATGAAAATCAGTATGGCATTTCCTCATAAAGCTGAGAATAAATATACACCAAGAGTCAGCTATACCACTCTTGGGAAATTCACTCTCCTACAGAGAAGCTTGATCAACCATAGCCACTCCTGCTTTAGTAATAAGAGCGAGAAATAATCTAGATATCCCTCACAGATGAATAAATAAAGAAAATGTGGTATATTTACACAGTGGAATAACACCCAGCTGTTAAAAAATTAAATTTACAGGTAAATGGATAGAAATAGAAAAATTATCCTGAGTCAGGTAACCCAAAAAGACAAATAGGGTATGTATTCGCTTATGTGTGGATATTAGCTCTTAAGTCAATGATAACCAGACTACAATCTTTAGAAACACAGAAGTTAAGTATTGAGTAAGGGATAAGAAGGTATGCAGATCACTCTTACTAGAAAAGGGAAATAAAATAGATTGTTATGGATGGATTGGGAAGGGTTAAACAAAATGATCAGGTGGAAAGGGGAGAAAAGAAGGAGAAGAGGAAGGGAATAAAAGGAAATGCAGATAAAATTAAGAGTCATTTGAGGGTTGTATGAAAATTTAATACAGTAGCGGTTTCCTAAAATATATACATATATGAAGGTAAAGTAAATGATATCAACAAATAATGAGGGAGACAGAGCCCCAGTTGTCCATTTCTTGTTACCAAAGGAAGCTTCTAGCACCAGGACTGTATACATCTAATTGAGATGTTGACCCATGCGAACCCATTAACAACCCAGGCTGTTGCCAAACTATAGATTATTCTCCACAAATTGATGGCAAGATCCCACTGCTGAAGACAACACCTATACAATCCATTGAATGTGGGGAAGTTGAGCTGGTGCGTACACAAAGCCTTCACCCATATGTGCTATGCTATGGTAAAGAAAGGTACTTTGAATACTACTAAAGGAAAAACATGAATAACAACTTAGCCACAGTCCTTTATTTACAATGGTGTCCTGCCTGTAAGCTATGCTAATGCAATGGTGGCACAAACTGGAGGGTGTAACCAGCCTAGATCTGATTTGACTTAAAGTTGACTTTCCAAGATAGAACCCTTATGCAACACTACTTATTTGAACAAGAACCTGAGACTAGATAGCCCGGGGACCACTGGTAAAGTCGAGTACTATTGTTCCACTCAAAGAATGTTAACAATAAAATGATTCCTCATAACATCTACTATACTCATAGGTCAGTGCCTTGTTTAGACATCATCAAAGAAAATTTTTCTTGCAGCAAATGGGAACAAATAATGTTAAACACAGTGAGATATTATTCAGAGAATAACAGAATAGTTTTAGTACACACACACATGATTTTAATTTTTTAAATATTGACCTTATAGTATCTTATTTCTAAGATAATCTTTTTAAAACAATATTTTTCTCAACATTATCAGGTTTGACTTTTTCATTCTTTTTCTCAATAATACATGCTTTAAAATATTAGCAATTAAACTTCATTGCATTATTTATTATTATTATTATTATTGCATTGGCTAAAGAATATGTTGCTATTGTTTGAAAACAAATTCAGCAGATGTGTTTATATGCTAGAGTAACTACAGAGTCTATAGTATTTCAAAGATGACTTGTGTAAACTTAATAACATAAAAATCACTTAATTTGTTAATATTATGTCTAAATTTAAAAATTGAAATTAATTCCATGAACATTAAACTACATGTTACTGAACAGTAAACTCTAACACTGTTTTAGTAGTATCTGTTAACAGTATCTGTTAAACAAAGATGCTACAGACATAATTTCAGTTTCTTTTTATTGGATCTTAAAATGCACTTAGCATACTCACTGAAACCTGCATCTTCTCAGAACTTTCTGCATTCTGAATGCTACAAGTCTGTAAAGTGTGACATTTACTTAATAACAAAAATGTGGTATTTCTGTCCCCTTTCAAATTACAGCTGTTAAGAACCCCCACCACACTTGTGTCTATCAGTTTTTTGTGTTTTTTTATTGCAACTGTATGCTGTAGCTCTCTATGCTCACTTCATTTGACCTTTGTAGATGAAGTTAAAACTGCTTTACATACTTTATAAGATTAAAAAAGTTAATTTTCCCAGACTATAGGACAATTAATGATAGAATAAAGATTCCAAAAGATCTCTGATATAAATTTTAAAATTCCAGTCAGCATGTTATATTAATAGTATAATGCTTATTCTGTTCTATCTTTTTCTTTGGTAGTATTCAGACTAAATTCATTTGCTGTTATTTTTTCACCATTGGCAGTGGGACACACTGAGAACATAGAGTTGCAAATGCAAAATAGTATCTGAATGTTGTAGGCTCTTTCAAGTAGTACATACTTTTTATACCAATTCAACTTTGACTAATAGTCACTTATTGGATGATTAGTAGTTGCTGAAGATACCAGGATATAAAGGGCATAATGTGGTATTACCAATATGTTTTTCAGTCTTACAATGATGAAAATAGTTTTCAAACCAAGGACCTCTTCACAAGGAGAAGCAATGCATTTTCTGTGTCCTGTTTTATTTTTATGATTTTGATTGGAAATGACAAAATTCTAATATTTAAAACAATTATTTTATGTTTTGCATTTTGGATAAATTGGGTTATAATTATTTAGTCAGCTCTTTAAATTTATTGAAATTTATATTCAATTTATATTGAACTATTATTTACTTTGTCATTTAAACTTAAATATCTTCATTATATTTCTCTATGATTTGGTCTGTAATTCACAGGAACACTATGAGAGGTAACAAGACTTACACTTTAGCATGAAATTTAAAACTTACTAATTAAACTATAGATTTAGATTTATCACACTGTCATAATTATACATAGGTAAAATAAGTAATCATATACTTAATATGAATTGTCATTGATTCTCGGCACAAAGCTTTTTACTAATTTAAAAGGTCATCCATAATTAGTTACAATTAACTCAAAGTTTATATTGAAAGAGTAGAAAAATTAAGCTTTTATAAGTTGCTCAGATTAATTTCCCTTAGTGAGTTGAAATCTCTATTAAACACTTACAAGAGAGTCATTGGCATGTAGTTACTGATCTCCAATATCCAGGAATATTACATTTGAAAGGGCTGTGTTTAGAAATATGGATCCTGTAATTTATTGTTTATTGGATACATACCTTCTCACATGGATTTTGTATCTTTTTTTTTCTAGAACTTGAGTGAGATCACAAAGAGAAATGAAGAACCATACAAGACATATAGAGTTTACCCTTCTTGGACTAACAAATAATTCACAGTTACAGATTGTAATCTTTTTGTGTCTTTTGCTAAATTACTTACTGAGTATGCTAGGAAACCTAACTATCATTGCCCTCACTCTGATAGATCCCCATCTCAAGACACCAATGTATTTTTTCCTCCGTAATTTTTCTTTATTGGAAGTTTTGTTCACAACTACCTGCATTCCCAGATTCTTAATCACCATTGTAACCAAGGAAAAGACAATTTCCTATAATGGTTGTATATGTCAATTGTTCTTTTACATATTCTTGGGGGCCACAGAGTTTTTCCTCTTGGCTACCATGTCCTATGACCGCTATATTGCCATCTGCAAGCCTTTGCACTATACATCCATCATGAGCAACAAAGTTTGCCATCAGTTTGTCCTGGGTTCCTGGATAACTGGATTCTTAGTGATTTTCCCACCACTGATTATAGGCCTTGACTTGGATTTTTGTGCATCAAATGTTATTGACCATTTCCTTTGTGATGTTTCTCCTGTCCTACAACTTTCTTGCTCAGACACACATGTTCTAGAACTAACTTCCTTCATCTTAGCTCTCATGACACTCATTGTCACGTTAGCAGCAGTAATACTTTCTTATGCTCACATTGTCAAGACGATTATCAAATTCCCCTCAGCTCAGCAAAAGCAAAAGGCTTTTTCCACTTGTTCTTCTCACATGCTTGTTGTTTCCCTCACTTACGGGAGTTGCATATTTATCTACATAAAACCATCAGCAAATGAAAGAGTTGCTTTGAGCAAAGGAATAGCTATACTCAACACTTCAGTTGCCCCTCTGCTGAACCCATTCATTTATACTCTGAGGAATAAGCAAGTTAAACAAGCCTTTGCAGCAGTACTTAGAAGAATATTTGCTGATTCACAAAGGTAATAATGTTTAATTAAATGATTAACCTAAAGCATAAAAAGAACTTGAAACAGAAAACAAATTTTAGTTTTTATTTTAATAATGAATACCTAGAATGTAATTATTTGTGCAATTTAACTTGTCCAAGGTTAGAAATTAATCCATCAAGTGCCTTTTTACTGTAATTCTCTTTTATTCATTATGAAAGTCTTTTTATGTTAAAAATCTAAAATCCAAAATTGCTTTGATTTATAAGTATATATTAATTCATTAAACACAAATAATTAAATGACTGTTACTTAAATAAACGGACTTTATCTCACTTAACAGTTTTATCCTATAAAAGCCTTTGACAACTGTAATTTTATAATTATTGTACATGCTAAAATTGATCTAAGAAAGCCTATTACTTAAAAATAGTTTTATGGATTAGTTTATGAAGTGATGTTTTTAAACAAAAAAGCACTATTTCCTATTAACTGAATCATGTAGTTCAACTATTCAGTATTTTATTATTTGTATTCGATAAAGTTTAAAGTTACATAGAAAATAAAATATTATTTAGTACATAGACAATTGACTCACATGGTCTTTTGTAGGTTCAGTATCATTGCAGAAAGCAGTCCTTTGGCAATGAAGACTGATGCTAACCTGGTTTACTAATGAATCTCATAAATCTCACAATCACGAAGATCAACAGTCTCAGGGTATGTTCAGGCTCTGGTCATGATTCACACTGGAATAGATGCTTGCCATACCTTGTCTCAGTGCAGTGTGGGCAGCTCTAGAGGGTAAGGTTTTCTTGGCTGACATGAAAATTGCCGTGCTGTCCAAGACTAGAGGAGACGTTGCATAGTCTCCTGGCTGCCAAAGCTAATGCTATGCTGGACTGTACCAAAGACTCATAACCACAACAACCTATGTATGCAATCACTAAAAGAGAAATAGTGCTCTAGTTCAATGAGGGATGGCGATCGTGATGGTCTAAGCCCAAACAAATATGTCTCTGTGAGCTTCAGGGTTCAACCAGTTAGAGAACTCTTACCTAGGAATGAAAGCCTTGGGGTTTTTTTTGTCTTGGTTTGTTTGTTTGTATGTTAAAAAGGACAACGAGGAGATCTGGTTCTGAACTGCAAAGCACAGTCTACAGGAGCTTTCATTCCTTGCTCCCTTGCAAGTGGTGTCCTACTTTTCTGTCTGCTGTCTGGGGTTGGTGGAAGGACAATGGAAGAATTCAGCAATGGTGACTGAGTCTGTGGATTCAGGCTTTAAGGCATTATTGTATTCACCCTGATGCTGGGTTTCATCATGTCAGTACTGATACTGGGTCTCAAATATGAGACCTAGACTTAGTTCTTTCTCTTCCAAAAAGAGCATTTCTTCCCATGATGCTTAGTCTTGGAACACTTAAGTTAGATATAGCAAGTTTGCTCTGTGATAGTTTCAATGCATCTTACTGTTGCTGTAAGTCAAGGCACTTATTCTCAATGTGGCTTCCATATCTCTTCTGATGTATGTTGGATGTGTGATTATCTGTACAAATTGGTGTGCCTGTGGGGAGGCAATCCTGGAGCATCTTACTCACCTTAGTTATCTATGTCTTTATTTATTTTGGATTCCAAGCATTAATTGCTGTTATAAAGAAACTTGTTTATAAAGATGGACCCTTTGGCCGTAAAACTTGCTTACTTATTTGTTCATTATAAGAATATATTTGCAGACTCAGATTTACCATCATTGCTGCCAATAACTTTAAATCTAAGGAAAATGTTCATAGAACTGGGGACATGAACAGAAATCAACACTTTTCCCAGTAGTTGAGAGCGGTGGTCAAGAGCAGTCTTTATTGCATACTTCTTTTGTGTAAATTATTTATCCAGATCTTTAACTTTCATTCTAATTATTCCTCAAAACATATTATTTTCTAATTTTATTATCTAACTATTCTGATTTCCATTGTTTAAATGTTAATATTGGATTCTTCAGTGTTCTCGTTGCCAAATACCTTTGTAATGAATGGAAACTGTTTGAAGAAAGCAAACTAAATAAAATAATTTTCATGATATTTGTAGTAGTTAAGGATCTGACACAAACAGTTTAGTCAAATGAGAACTAGAATAACCAAGGAAACATGGATCAGGAAAGTAAATGCTATAAACTCCAAGTGCTTGGATAAGAACACTGTAGCTACATGGTCTCACTTGTGCTCACCAAAGAAGTTAGAAGATAGTAGGAAGCCAGAAGCAGCTAGAAAATGACTTTTTTGCCCCATAAGATGTTGCCACACTCTGTATGAGATGATGTTGCCACACACTGTATGATATGTTTCGATTACTGTTAAGAAAGACTACATGAAAAAAAATGATTCCAAATAATATTCTGTTATACTCATTGATTGGTGCCTAGCCCAATTGTAATTGAGACCTTCACGCAGCAACTGTTGGAAACAGATGCAGAGACCCACAAACAAGCTTTAAGTGAACCTTCAGGAATCATGCAGAAGATGAAGAAGAAATATTGTAGGAGACATAGGAGTCAAGGGCACCATAAAAAACCCACAGTATCAACTAACCTGAGTTTATAAGAGCTCACAGAGAATGAATCAAGGTCAAGTAATGTAGATAAAAAGGAAGACATCAGAAAAGCTTCTGCACAGAGAAGTGAGCAGGAGAAATAAAGGCAGCTTGTGGCATGTAAGCAAATTTTTATAAACCATATTCTTGGTGAAACATGAACATAAAAAGTATATAAGAAGCACCTTTCAACTCAACAGCATGAAAGGATAAATTTGTGAAACCTGAGCAAAAGTTTGAATGCCTATTTTTTCCAAGTAATGTGGAAGTGAGGGCACCTGTAATACTAGCATTTAGGAGTCTGAGGAAGGCAGCAAATGTTTGTGACACATAGCTAGAAAAGACTTTATCAAGAAAAAGCAAAAAGCACTGAGATTTGGGTGACTGTCATTTCCCACCCAAAATAGTTAAAGGTGTCAAGTATCAGAAGAGAAACTGAAGTGTATGTGCCATCGGAAATATTAAAATGTTGCAGATTTTGCAAAGAATGTCCTGAGTGTTCTCCAGAAAACCTAAAATCAAGCTAAGGTTGAGAAGGTGAACCGAGCAAGTTAGGGTGTTTGACAACAAGCCTGACAATCATGTCCCACGTGGTAGAAGGAGAGAACTGACTCTTACAAGTTGTTCTCAGACTTCTAAATCTGTGCTGTGCCAACATGAACACATACATACACACACACACACACTTACACACACACTATTTAAACATACTCATTTATAAAGTAAGAAATGTGCACAAAAACCATTTTAAAAATAGAGCTATCAACGATGTAATTATAACGTCGTTGGATATGTATTCAAAATTCATACCAGAAACCTCAAGACACACTGTGTGTACATTACATCATCCTTTAGAAGATTCAAGATATGCAAAAACTTTAATGTCCTTTGAGAGGTTGTGATAAATAAATGTGTCACATATATTAGATATTATTGGATATTATTTAGCGTAAAACAATAGGGAAATATTTCAATATGGCACAGCTAGATGAACTTGGAAGACACCATACAAAATCAAGTAGGCCAGCTCTGAAAGGACACTGCACTTCTCTAAATATTCAATGATGAAAATATTCAAACCCAGAGAGAATAGTGGTCACTGTATATTGATGGAGAGTTGGTGGATTGTGGATCTGCTATTTAAATATTCAATAATGAAGGATGAATAACTTTTAGACAGATATATTGTACAACACTTCCCATATAGTTGACCCCATTATGTTGTACATTTAATTTTGTTAGTAGAGTAGATTTCTGAGCATGTAAGCCAGTTTTTAAAAAACTAATAACAAAACTAAATGGAGTAAAGAAGCTCTGTAGCAGAAGCAGTTTAGTGCCTTGTGACTCTGCCACAAATCATATAAAAGTATGAATATGTCCTAACTACGTGGATTTTCTTATGTATCAGTTCTAGAGAGGATTAGTCTAAGGACACAAGGTGGTCCCTCTTTTAAGAAATATATTTTATAAAAATATTTTATTGGCCATTATTAGGGTAACAACTATAATTATAAAAATTTGAAAAGCAGGAAATTTTTTAAATATATTTAAATGAAGTAGAATCACAACACCTTCACCTTTCTCTTTCCTCCGTGTGAGAATAATAATCAGTTAAATTATTCTTAAGACTGTACTTCATTTTTTTGTTTTTTAGTCCACTATAAATAATAATTAGAAAAACAACAAATATAAAAAATAATCTACAAACAATAACCTGAAAAAAATACATATTTTTCTGATGATTCACTACTATTTCCATAAATAGAATTTCATTTTGGAACATTAAGTTGCAAATTAAATTTTATGTTTGGTACAAAAATAAATATCTCCATTTTCCTTTTAGCATTTCATTTTGTTTTTATTTTCACTTTTTTTTCTATTTTGAGAACCTCATACTTTCAATAAATGGCTTATAAATAGATAATTCCCATATCATATCATTAAATTTCTTCTATGTCTCATTTAAGAAATGATAACAACAGCTATAAAAATAAAATATATTTAGTATCTAACACCACCAAAGTAAAAGGTCATGCATGCATATATATGTATATATATACACACACACAAATATAGTCACATAAACATATGTACAAGAATATTTGTGTATATATTTGCATAACACATATATGATTTAACAAAGTGTCCTTGTCTTAATCTTTCCAAAAATATGCATGATGTGATAGATATATGTATTACTTGAAATACATAAGCTATAATTCAAAATTACTTCATTTATAATTATCAATTAAAGTTTGAAATCATCCCATAATGATCTTGATCATGAATTGATTAAGTGAACTGTAACATGAATATAGCAAATGCATTAAGGGTAGCATGCACTTCCATTTCTGAGATGAACTAAAACAAAGATATGTTCATTAGTTTTATTTGAAATTGTCCCATGTTTCATTTGTCATCTATTATCAGATAAGTGTTTTGGGGGCAAGTACCTTTCTCACAAGATTCTTAAATGCTTGTTTCACCTGCTGGTTCCTTAAAGTGTAGATAAAAGGATTCAGCATGGGGGCAACAGAGGTGTTGAGCATAGCCACCCCCTTTGACAAAGTAACTCCAGCCTTGGCAGATGTCTTCACATACATGAAGATGCAGCTTCCATAGGATATAGAGACAACAATCATGTGTGAGGAGCAGGTTGAGAAGGCCTTTTTCCTTTGTTGGGTTGAGGGAAATTTCAGAATAGTTCTGAGGATATAGATGTAAGAGAGAATTATCAACATAAGCGTAGTCATAAGCGTGATCAAAGCCAATATAAAGCTCATGAGTTCCAGGGTACTTGTGTCTGTGCAGGAGATTTGGAGCAAAGGGGAGGAGTCACATGTGAAGTGATCAATAATGTTGGAATCACAGAAATCTAACTCTAAGCCCATGGCCAGTGGTGGAAAAATTACAAAGAAACCAGCCAGCCAGGAGCTGATGATGAGCTGATGACAGATCTTGTTGCTGATGATGGTTGTATAGTGGAGGGGCTTGCAGATAGCCACATAGCGATCATAGGACATGGATGCCAGAAGGAAAAACTCTGTTGAACCAAAGAAAATAAAGAAAAATAGTTGGGCAGCACAAGCATTATAGGAGATCGATTTGTCTCCAGTTAGGATGCTAACCAAAAACCTGGGGTTACAGACAGAAGTAAATGAAATTTCCAAGAAGGAGAAATTCCTGAGGAAGAAATACATGGGGGTCTTCAGGTGGGAATCCAGCAGTGTGAGTGTGATGATGGTTAAATTTCCAATAATGCTGAGCACATATGTGAGAAACAGAAAAAATAAAATCACAACCTGAAGTTCAGGATTGTCTGTCAGACCCAGGAGGATGAAGTATGTCACTGATGTTCTGTTCCTCATCCCTTATGGTTTGTCTACAACAAATCTGATCAAATCAACATAGAAAACAAGGAAACAAGAACATGAGCCATGAGACAAGCATAGTCATTTCTCTTCCCTTCTCTCTCTCCTTTCTCTCTCTCTCTCTCTCTCTCTAAATTTTGATCATATCTTTGAAGATAATTTTTTCTGTGTTTAAATTCAGACTATTCTATATTTTTACTCTGCCACCATCCATTACTTTGACTATTTTATACAATGTACTAATTTTATTATTGCATCATATGCTTATTGACCATTGTGGAAATCAGTGATCAGCTTACTCAATTACCTACAGAAATAGTATAAACATCAAACTAAAAAAGTAAATAATGTAAATTCTATTAATATTTTAAACTATATCTTCAACAAAATAAAAATCAACAAATGTCATTATATTTCTGTATTTTGAACAATTAAATAATATTTCTCTTTTTTAAAAAATCCACACCACAAATTTTGTCTCTTTGTATTATTGGAGACCTTAAATTTTTAATCTTCATTCTTGATCTTAGAAATAGAGATCTTCTCATTAAATTCAATTAATGTAGCAGTTTTAGTTGAATTGCTAAAAATATCTTTTGAAATTTTCTTAAGCATGAAACAGCAAGAACAGAATGTATTTTCGTGTCATGTACTAATAATTAATATATAAAACATTGAAATATGCAGATATTTTAATATACTGTTTATAATTATCTAAAGCAGCTATATCAGTGACAAGAACTTGACTTGTTCAGTCTAAATAATTATTAGATGTTCAAATATAATGGAAATGTTCTACATTCTCCACACTTAATGGCTAAAATACTTTACTTAAAATATATTTAAGTTGTAAAATTTTAAAGTTAACTAATATATATTAGTTATGTATACATATGAAACAGCTACAAATACAATTGCATGAGAAGACAGTAAATAAAACTGAAACACTGTACAGAAATACTTGAAAATATCAGCTTAAAGTAACAATAGTTAAGGTGAAATATCGAACACAGAGTATTATGCTTAGTTCCCTTAAACCAAAATCTATAGATGGTCCTGTAGCACAAAGAGAAATCACCATTTATGGTTCTCCTCCCACAAAGCTGTCTCCTCCCAGAATGCCTGATGTTAAATTCTCAAAATAGGCAATGAAACATTTTTTTCATGTGTTTTCTAATATCATTCAACATATAGGATACTGACATATTCCTTACAATATCTTAGCAACACATCTCCAGATGGGAGTTTTATTGCTATAAAATTATTCAGATTATTCCAATATTTCCTACAGGGATATTGCCAATGCTTCTCCTGAAAAATTAACATCATTTATACTATGTTTGCAACACATAACTTCAAAAATATTCTACAAAATGTGGAAATGCTTAATAACTTCTGGGATACATAATAATAGGCCACTGATGTATATAAGTAGAAGATTATTTCCAGCAATCATATTTAATTGCTTGATTATGTGACCTACATCCCAGGAGATTGCAGAAGGTACCTGCAAGGAGTTAGCTAGGCATTTGTAAAGGGCTGAGATCTAACAAAAAAAATTGTCATCCTCTTACAATAATCTTCATAGGACAGTGTTCAATGAGGCTTCATCCTGCTCTCAGTTACTCCATATTGTATAAAAAAAAAAGTGGTGGAATAGTTTGGGCTGTGGCTTTCCCCGAGAGAGTCCATTTCTTGTTTTTATAATTTAGATGGGATTCATTTTTAAACATTTTATTATTATTATTATTAAAAAGTTCCATCTCCTCCCCTCCTCCCAATTCCCTCCCTCTCTCCCCTCCCCCTCCATTTCCAGTCCAAAGAGCAGTCAGGGTTCCCT
>LOEQ01008471.1:41167-52387 GCA_001685075.1 Bramus lutescens | reverse complement strand
GCTGGTATCTCAGTGGCTATTGGCTGAAGGAGCGGAAGGAGCTCCCACAACAGGGAGGGAATTGGGAGGGGGCATGAGGTGGAAATTTTTAATAATAATAATAAAAATAAATTTAAAAAGAAGCTATTTGCATTTTAGGGATTATATTATCTGTAGTTAACTTCCTTTATCACTCCTTTACTTAATTTACAAAGTTTACACATTTTTTGTGTTATCCATAGTTAATCAAGACATGGCATATTTCCTCCAGGAACTATATCTATAGCATTATACTCTTAATATAGAATATTTAACTTGAATTTATTACATATGGAAAAAGTGGAAAATATGAGCTATGGTCCAAAAAAACATCATGGCAAGTAGATATAAAATCCAATGTAGTATGATACCTTCCCATATATAGATTGATATATACTTTAAAATAAAAAATATAAAATATGATTATCATTTTGTGGATACTCTTATTTCATAGCCCCACTTAAGAATCTACCTTGGGGAATATGCAATAATTCTTTGCTTGGAAATTTCCCGGAAACTAGAAAGATAAACAGTTCACATTTTAAAGCATTTTCTCCTTTTTGATTTTGTATTAGAAAAAAGTCACCTCTACTTATCTCCTTAAATGTGATTTTTGTAAATATTTGCAAGTGTAGATTCAGTGCTCTTGAGCTCTACTGGAAGTAATATGGTATAATTTTTAATAAAGAAATAAATCTATCAAAAAGGTCCTGAAAATTTAGGCAGATTACAAAAATTTATACTGAACACTGGGAAAAATGTCTCTCAAAAGTCAAAATATCCCTTTAACTTTTGAGTTCTGTCTGATATTACTAATTTTCTTCATGGTCTTTTTTTACCTCTTTGTCTCCCCTCCCAAACTGAAAGTCTCTCCAGCAACTTAAGCTCTGTGAGTTCATTCACCCTTTACTCCCACATCCTTCTGACCTGTTTCCAGCATTATATTGCCTAAACCTTTCTAATCCTTTTTGTTTTGGAATATTTGTACTGTGTGAAGGAACATTGCTGTAATTGTGGTAATAAAAACTGAATGGCCAATAGCTAGGCAGGAGGTTTGGTGAGATTTCTGGGGACAGAAAAGTAATCAATTTCTGATGATAGGAAAGAATAATCAATGTGCACAGTGCACAATGGAGACCTGGAATGTGCAGACTCAAGTAATAAAGAGAGGTAAAAAGCCACATGGTAGAGAATAGATTAATAACAACATGGGTTAACTTAAGTGATAAGAGCTAGTGGAACAAGTCTAAGACAAAGCTGAGCTTTCATAATTAATAATAAGTCTCCACGTCATTATTTGGAAGCTGGCTGGCAGGACAGAAAATGAATCATTACACCTTTCTAGCAGTGTGAACTTACAGGCTTTTCTCTTTCCCACTAATAGCTAAAGCCCAAATAAGTATAATTCCAAATTTATACTTATATCCTATAGTTTCTTATAGTTTATACTTCTGCAAATTGCAATTAAAATTGATTAATTACATATTGGGAAATTTAGATTCTGTATATTTTTAGGAAGTATTTTTATTTATTGGTTATCAGTTACTTAAACATTAGATCAAAATTTCTCAGTCAAAATTTACTTCCATTCTCAAAAGTGGCAACATTTAACATAATAGTAAATTATAGAAGAGTATAGCTTACATTTTATGACAAGAAGTTGAGCTGTCACAGTATCTTTATCTAAGAAACACTTGCTTCTTGCTGTACATTTGAGTAAAGATTTAAAACTGAATGGATAATTAAATATTTTTTTTTATTTGGCACATTTACAATAGTCATCTATGATATTTTTTATGTTCCTAAGAAGATGTCTAAAAAAATCTCTTGATAAAATATTGTTGTCAAAAATCTGATTTCAGTTATTAGGTCCATGGCACACAGTAGTTTCATTTGTCGATATTATCATAGATAGTATTCTAAATTGGTCAATCACTAAACTGAAACCAACACATATTTCGTAGAAATCCAAGTTAATGCTATAAAGAATTGCAGCTTTCATTTTCTTATGAATATGACATTAAAATAGGTTTAAAATGAGTATTTACTCCTGCTCTATCTCTACTCTCAACTCCCTTCCCATCTAAATTCCCATTTGTCCCCATGATTCCCAATTTGAATCATCTAAATACTATTGGAAGTGTGGATAGTTCTGCTGCATGATCGACCTTACTCTTAAATGAAATGAGTTCTACCTCTCCCAGTTCTTTCAAATGCCAATAGTTCTTCATTAAGTGTCTGATAACATCTTTTCTTGGTAAGTGTCATGAAGTCATTAAATATGTGAAATTCATAAGTATTTATAACAGTAAACCTTTATGCAACTAGAATCAACTGTGATAAGTGATATGGGACTACCCTCTGTATGCTGTGAATCCTGATGGTTAATAAAGAAGCCTCTTGTGCCTATGGCAGGGAAAACAGAGGAAAATCAGAAGTGGGAAAACTAAACTGAATGTTGGGAAAAAAAGGAAAAGTCAGTGAGATGCCATGTAGCTACAGGAGGAGACAGATGTTAGAACCTTGCCAGTAGGTCACAACATCATGGTGATGCACAGATTAATAGAGATTTGTTGCTTTAAGATGTAAGAGTTAGGAGAAACCCTGCCTCAAAAAAAAGAAAAGAAAAAAAAGAAAAGAAATAAAGATTTAAGAGTTAGCTAGACGTTTTTGAGTGATTATTTTATGTCTGGGCATCCAGGAAGTGAATAAGCAGTCTCCACCTATGAATCATTGTACCAACATGTGTCAGTTAAATCGAAATAAAACCAGAGAGAGCTTAAAAGGAATTCTAAACACACACACACACACACACACACACACACAGAAAGAGAGAGGGGGGTTGGAGGGAGGGAGGGGAGAGAGAGAGGAGGGAGAGGGAGAGAGTCTCTCTCTCTCTCTCTCTCTCTCTCTCTCTCTCTCATTAGCTATTTTTTTCTTTCCAGATGGGCTCTGTTTGCCAGCAGCAATCAGGGGTACCTCAGCTCCTTTAAGAAAAGTCTTCCTTATTCAGCACTACCAGCAAAAAAAAAAACTATTGGTGGCTTCCTTGTTCACCAGCACAAATAGCTCTGACTCTTTGGGGGTGCAGGACCAGCTATGAAGCACTTGCGTGGAATTTGTGGGCCTGCTCAGGGTTAGGAGGATAGTAGCTGAGACCATGCCTATGGCTCAGCACCCTTCTGCATGGACAGGCAGTGAGATATGGTTGCTGGGAGAGCACAGAAAAGAGAACATGGTAGATTCCCACCGCCATGCACAGAGATATTTCCAGCATATATAACACACTGCTTGGCAGATTTAGGTTTTACTCCAATAAAAATGGTTTATTTGCTGCATGGTGCTAGCCAGAATTGAGGCTCCCACCCAGCAGTTTCAGAGCCAGTGGTGAACTACTTCAACCATATAGAAAGCCTGAGAAAGGCAGAGCCAGCATCCAGGGCTTCTGTGGCCAAGCTGCTTACTATGTTAAAAGTGCTCCTGGCTCCAAAGCTACAGAGAAACCCTGTCTCCAAAAACAAAACAAATAACCCAAAAAGTACTCCTGGTCAAATAATTGTTACAAATATGCAATAAAGACACATTCAGATTTAAAAAAAAATCTTTAAATGGCTCACAGTGTTGAATAAATGTACATAGGCTTGGGAGAGAGAAAAAAGTACAGATAGTTATAAAAGGAAGTAAATTGTTTTAAGAAATAGGGTTAGGGTTAGGATTAGGGTAAACCAAATCTTTGAAGAGACAGACAGTTATAGATTAAAGGAGTACAGAAAAATAAGTCACATAAAGATGGAAAATACAGAGTTTCTAGATTTTGTATATTATTGTATTTTCTTAATTTTTTGACTCTGAAGGAACTAAGTAGATAGAGACATTTCATTTAGGCTGCTAAACTAAACTAACATATATATTTTAAAGGTGTCTTGACTTCAAAATTTGGATCTAAGGATATGTTGCTTTGGAAAAGAGGTTCTGATTTTGTTTTTACAGAAGATGAGAACTTGTGGATCCCTTCCAGACTACATGGGGTTTGATCGACAGAGACCATCCTAAAGGTCTCCATGCAAACCTCCAAAATTACTTCACCCAATAAACAGCAGGAAGCTGTTTGAAGAAAACTATGCCCAAATTCCCATATACTGTTTATTAACATTTGTTTACATTTAAAGGGGATATGCTATAGGGATGAATACTTTTCAAGGGTATGAATCTTTGTTTATTAATGCAAACTTAAGGTCAATTTTGTTATATGCATGTTTCCTCTCTTGATTAAGTTATTATTTGAGGGCAGCTCACTTTAAAATGAAATGTATAGTTAAAATAATCATCTATAATAGTCAAACTTGTAGTCATGTTAGTTAGCTTTCCTAGATGTTCAAAGAGATATTTCACATAGATAGATCTTTCAAAGACTACAGAATATAGCATTTAAAATGTTTTAAGAACTTAGACTTTTTATGACTATGAGACATCACTGATCCTGACAGCACCAATTACTTAAAGAAGAATATGGGTAATGAAGAGGCTCCTAATGGAGTATATTATCCATCTGGGTAAAATGCTGCTCTTGCCTAGATTGCTTGATGTTATCCTGTATGAACTGGACATGCAGGACCCCCCCACACACACAAAAAAAAATCCTAAACGTGCTACAATCCTTTGGGGTTCCTGCTTCATAAAAGAAATGCCAGACATTTTTCAGGACACAGAAGAAAGCAGTTGATGAACCTTGCCATAACAGGGCAAAACAGATTTCAAATTTCCTGCTTCATGGAAAAGTATGCTGGATATATGGGTCAGTAGGCTGAAATTGGATGTCCTAACAGTACAGAAGAACTTTGGGTAACTGTCCAGGCAGCGAGATGTCTCTGTCAATTCTAGAGTTTTGGGAGTTGTTTACAATGCACTTTCTGTTAACTTAGGTAATATTATATCCTTCTGGAGTCTTTGATGAAGTTGAAGAATAGATAGTTATAATTTTCTTTAGTTATGATAAAATATAAAGTAGATATAAATATTGTAACTATAATTNACTTTGGGTAACTGTCCAGGCAGCGAGATGTCTCTGTCAATTCTAGAGTTTTGGGAGTTGTTTACAATGCACTTTCTGTTAACTTAGGTAATATTATATCCTTCTGGAGTCTTTGATGAAGTTGAAGAATAGATAGTTATAATTTTCTTTAGTTATGATAAAATATAAAGTAGATATAAATATTGTAACTATAATTCTTGCTTGATACCTACTTTGTTATATGTAGTGTTACTATGTTGATGTTAAAACCTTCCTTTTTATTTGAACAGAAAAGGGAAATTGTTTGGGAAATCCTTCTTCCTATGTGTTGCTTTTATTGATTAATGAATAAAGCTACATTGGCTGGCGGAATAGGACAAGCTACTCTGACTTCACAGAATAGGACAGGGCAGAAATTCCAAACAGAAAGAGGAGGAGAGAATAGAGAGAGTTGAGGAGAAGCCACGGAGCCACCACAGGAGACTGATGCTGAAAGAAACCTTACCAGTAGGCCACAACCATGTGGGGAATCACAGATTAATATAAATTGGTTAATTTAAGATACAAGAGCTAGCTAGTAATATGCTTAAACTATTGAAAATAGTATAGACTCTGTGTGGTTATTTAAGTTGTGGGAGTCTGGGAGCAAACAAGTGGCCTCTGCCAATAGATAAGGGTTAAGAGATGTACTAATCTTCAATATGATTAAAACACATTGCATTAAATTCTCTAATAACTAATCAAAACAAGGAAGAAAAATGTGAAATCTGCAGATGTACTACCATATATGACAGCTAACACAGGTCCTAATTTCTTACACAATACTTCCTATGTAAATAAACTATTGGATAATTTTAATATTTGTTAAAATTTTGGTAAGTGAAAGTATAGATTTGTTTCCAGCAGACTGCTAAAATACCCCTTGAAAGAGGAAACCTGTCAAATTGTATCAGTTTAATAAATAGCTTTCAATCCCATATTTGAATGTTATATCATTTTATATATATTAAATACATACTATGGGATACCTTATTATATTTAACAAAATATTCATGAATTGCCTTACATATTATCTTAACTCAATTTTATCTTAAGAATTTTAATTATTTGATACATAATTTTTATTTCTCACCACAATTTATTTATGCATGTATGTATGTTATACATAGGTCTATTAGATAGATCTATAGATAGATATATAGAAAGATAGATAGATAGATAAATACTTTTTAATTT
This sequence comes from Bramus lutescens, assembly GCA_001685075.1. Classification (NCBI taxonomy): domain Eukaryota; kingdom Metazoa; phylum Chordata; class Mammalia; order Rodentia; family Cricetidae; genus Bramus; species Bramus lutescens. Next base: position 46,122 of record LOEQ01008471.1, on the reverse strand, counting down.
ATAAAAACACTTTTTTATGATACAACACAGGGTACTTTGTGGCAAGAGTATCCAGAGATACCAATATTTTAAAACAAATTCAAAAGCGAAAATGCACTTATTTTAGAGTAAGTCATAAAACTCCATTCTCTATACTGAAAGATTTAGAATGAAATTTTAAGAGAACAGACACTTCATGTTTTCTTCTTCATTGGACAAAACTTTCAAAACTTTTATTTTGTCATATAGTATATAGTTCAAATNTATCCTAGTCAATCACTTTGCATCCTTTCCAACAGTTTTAAATTGAGCCCTGAAATGTACATGATGTCATTCTTACACACAAATCAGCCTTCCCCCTACTGTCCTATTCTGAATCCACAGGTAAGTGTGTCAAAGGATTTTGTATCACCTTGACCTTTACTAACTTTTATTAAAACCCAGTCTCTTTTTCTCAAAAGTACTCAGATTTTGAAATCCATGTCTCAAGCTTCCCTTTTCTTCAATTTACTTCCAGCGGCTCTGTTTAAGACATGATTTCTGGCTGCCTATGTTACAAGGGCTTTGCTGGTATGGTTAAGGGAATCATGTTGAGATAAACCAGGAAAGTACTCTTAAAATCAAAGGATTGTATAGATTCAAGAATTCAAAAAAGAGACTGGATTTATAAACTACAGAATGTGGTGAAGTTGTTCTCTCCCAGGGTAATTTTGACGAAGTCAATATCTTTTATAATATACATATTAAATATCTATCTATCTACCCAGAGGACTGTCTGAACACTGCCCTCACAATTGTTTTGCCCTGTGTGCTGTAATAAAATGCTGTCATTTCTCTGTAAGAAGACTGCCATTGAATAGCATAGTATAATGAATTGTATGGTTAATCATCAATAATGAATTTCTCATTTACAAATAGGTCACTGAGCTTTAACATAGCCACTAACAAATAACAGACACTCTGTAAGGATTGGTTGAAGAAGTGAACACATAAACATACCAATGGCAATATTTTAGCAATTATTAAGAGACTAAGTACTGTAAGGAATTAAAAATCATGGGATTTTTAATAGAAGTTATAGGTTAGAATGGAAGACTATCTTTAGTTAACACTTTTACTGACTGGCTAGAATATACTTCTTATAGCTTATCTTACAGAAAAGCTACATTTATAAGGCTAGAATATGGTATATCATTAACAGAGTCATTATGGAGTAGCTTAAGTGCCCTAGCATTTGACTATGTGAAAGGACTTTACAGAACAAAACCAGAAGTCTTGGCAAGGAGACGATGGATAGTCAAGTCAAGAAATAAACACTATAATTAAAATTTCTGATAAAAAAATGAGCCAAATTATAGTATGCATGCAACTGAAATGCCCACAACTGCTTGGCACAGAGTAGGCCTTCAATAATTATGTATTCAATGACAAGAAAATAATAGGGAAATGGAGACATTGAAGAGGATGTCCAAAGATATTTCTGTTAAGATATAGTTCACTGTGCAAAACGGGGAAAACTAAAACAGAGAAATCAAGTTCAAAGATAGTGATATAAGACATAATTTATTAAATTTGGAAACCAGAAGGAAGGCAATACAGCCACATGGGTCCAACGGAGAAAGGAGCCAAATCATGAACACATACACCATGGTCATATTCCTAAGAAGGAAACTTGCTTAATATTAAGCAAGTAGTAAAACATCATTTATATTTCAAAACCATAACTTTGCCTTTTTTATTTTGTGTGATATCTGTAAACCATATGTATTTGTGATTCCTAGAGGCCATAAAGAGGGACTCAGATCCCTAGAACCTGGAGTTACAGTGATTGTGAGCCATCTGATTGTGGCTTCTGAGAACTGAACCTAGTGCCTCCAGAATAGCACAAATTTTCATAGACACTAAGCCATCTTTTCAGGCCTCTACAGCCATATTGAAAGAAAATTTTCAGATTAGAGAAGATTGAAAAGTTTGAAAGTTTAATATTCTGTGAACATTAAGTGATTGTTATTTGATTTTACAGTAGATATGAAGATGAGGGAAATACCTGTAAAAAAAAAAGAGTTGAAGGTCACTTCTTGAGAATCTTTGAATCTTAATTCAAAGGAAATACTTACATTGCTGCATGTGTGTGTGTGTGTTGACAAGTAGAACATTTGAAAGCTTCCATATTTCTGAATATCAAAATATTAGTCAATAGAATGATTTTAATTAATATTTCATGGTCATTAAGCAGTCATTGTCTTATACCATTTGCCTTACATTTTTAAGATATGTTTCTTTTTAGTCAAAAGTATTTTATTAGTAAAAATAAATGTAGATTGTAAATTTAAAGTGTGGTACAAAAAAGTAACATACAAGATTTCAAAGGAGAGAAGCAATCAACAATTTATTCATATCACCATAATCCAATAACTCTAACGATGAAGGAGTGGCATACATACTTTGGCAGCAGCCATCAGCTCTCTAATTGGATTTGTGACTTACTCAGCATAACAGCAAACAAGCCTGGTTCTGGATACCTAACCATGTACTCAAGGCTAGTGAAGTCATGGATCTTGGAAGAAAACTTATACCCATCAGTTTACTAAAATAACATAACCCCTAACTACATTCTAGATAGTAGTTTTTATACACACAGAGAAGTGTAGTTCTCTCCTCTCATCAAGGAAACTTCTCTTTGCAACAGACAGACACAATTACAGAAACGCACAGCCAATCAGTATATAGAACTATGGGGAACAGGCTACATGAATACATCTAAAGGCTCAAGGAACATTACAGAGAAGGTGATGAGAAGATTGCAAAAGCCTTAAGATGAGGGCTTATTTTGTGAGATAATGTCTCCTAGTAACATGGCAAGATACACACATAAAGTCTCAGTAACATGACTCCCAGAATAGTGTATAACAAGGACAACAATTAAAATATCTGTGAGACACAGGAAAAGATTATGAGGACTCCGCACTACACAAAGAACTCCAGGAAACTTAGGAATGCTGAGAGGGGAAGAAATCCTCTTCCCTAGAGAAAAGCACAACAACTGGTTATCCAATTCCAAATGGTCAGTTCTGATTACATACATATAAACAATATAAAGACTGAGATAGTCATACTTAGGAATATATATTTGCATGTATATACATGTAGCAAGAAGGAATTTAAAAATGTCCATGATATAAAAGAGAGCAAGGAGGGGTATATGGAAGACTTGGAGGGAGGGAAGAAAAGGAGGGACATTTATTGGTCTAGCTAGAGATAGGATCTGGAAGAGAGGAGTTTATGAATAAGCTGTGTGTGTGTGTGTGTGTGTGTGTGTTTGTTGGCACATCCATTCTCTCTTTCCACCATGTGGGTTCCAGGGTTCAAACTCAAATATTTTCACTAACTGGACCATCTAACCAGTCCATACGATGTTTTTATTTAGATATAGTTCATATACTGCATTATTCCATATTGAAAATGTATGATTCAATGTTGGTTCTCATGAATACCAAGCTAGCTTTACATATAGTATTATTCTGAATGTTAAAGTGATTTTTCTGCCACTATGACAAGCTATAGATATTTATTAAAGAAAGAGATAAATATTGCCACAATCATAGGATATTTGTATGATTCCAAGAAAGGCATTGTTTCTTAAGGATATCATCTCCTTTTTCCATTATATACAGTCCTTAATACAACTACTACACTTCTAATTTCCTTATACTTCTGTGAACTTAATATTTAAAATTTATTTGTTAATATGACACAGCTTTCTGTCAATGGTTTTCATACTGAACACTTGAGTACTATCTAAAATGATAGTGATTCATTCCAAATAACACCTCTCTTAGTAGAAATGCTCTGTGACATCATATATTCATCAGTTTATAATCACTTAGGAGTATCTTCAGCATTTGACTTCAAAAATTTAGTTTTAGATTTTGCTTAGACATTCATGTATTTTTTTGCAATCATGTAGATGTATATCTCTTATATAAAATTAGGAAAAAATTCCAGCAAAACTTTGTTTCAATATGAGTTACCACTGAGAAATTGTACTTTATTCCCAAAATTGAAACATAATTGTTCATGATTATTAGGCAACTGCATATCATCCTTGAATAATGTTTATTCTGAGTACTTGTCCAGTAATCATTAACAAGTATCTTCTTAATTTTGAATTGTATTAATTTTATTTATTCTTGCAATAATTCCCTTTCAGTAATACAAGTTGCAAATATTTTCTTATAATTAAAATATTGGTTTTTTCTATGAATAATTTATTCTAAAATAATCATAATTTTAGGGTAGCTATGTTAGGTTAAATTTATATTTTCTCTTATTTTGCATGTTTTTATGTCATTTATATTATCTAATATCAGTTTAAGGACATCAACATTACAACAATGTAATTATTCAATGTTAATATTCTGTTTCCTGGCAGCCAAGCTAGCTTAGCTCCAAAATAACCACACAGAAATTGCATTCATTAAAATACTGAATGGCCCATTATATCTAACTTCTTATTGGCTAATTCTTATATTACTTAAACCCATTTCTAATAATCTGTGTATCACCACATAGCAGTAGCTTACTGGTTAAAATTCCCAGTATCTGTCTCAGGCAGATTCATGGCATCTTTCTTTTTTATTTTTTTAATTTTTTAAATTAGTTAATTTATTTATGAAAATTTTTCACCACTTCCCATCCCCCTATTTCCCTCCCACTATCCCTTCCTCTGTGTTATTGGATTCAGTTTGACAGTATTTTATTGAGATTTTTGTGTCGATGTTCATGAGTGAGATTGGCCTGTAATTCTCTTTCTTGTTTAAGTCTTTGTGTGATTTGGTATCAGGGTAACTGTAGCTTCATAAAAGGAGATTGCCAATGACTCTTCTGTTTCTATTTTGTGAGACACATTTAGGAGTATAGACATTAGCTCTTCTTGGAAGTTCTGGTAGAATTCTGCGTTGAAACCATCTGGTCCT
>LOEQ01008471.1:25626-39985 GCA_001685075.1 Bramus lutescens | reverse complement strand
GTACTTTCTGTAAGGCTGGGTTTGTGGCTACATATTGTTTAAATCTGTTTTTGTTCTGGAATATCTTGTTTTCTCCATCAATGGTGAATCCAAGCTTTGCTGTGTATAGTAGTGTGGGTTTGCATCCATGGTCTCTTAGTGTCTGCAGCACATCTATCCAAGACCTTCTGGCTTTCATGTTTTCCATAGGGAAGTCAGGTGTAATTCTGATAGGTTTAGCTTTATACATTACTTGACCTTTTTCCTTTGCAGCTCTTAGTATTCTTTCTTTATTCTGTATGTTTTGTGTTTTGATTAATATATGGCAAGGGAATATTTTTTGATACAGTCTATTTGGTGCTCTGTATGCTTCTTGTACCTTCATAGGAATACCCTTTAGGTTGAGAAAGTTTTCTTCTATAATTTTGTTGAATATATTTTCTGGGCCTTTGAGCTGTAATTCTTTTTTTCTACCCATGTTATTCTTAGGTTTGGTCTTTTCATGGTGTCCAAGATTTCTTGGATATTTTGTGTTAAGAATTTGTTGGATTTGGTGTTTTCTTTGATCAATAAGTTTATTTTCTCTATAGTATCTTCAGCATCTGAGATTCTTCTGTCTCTTGTATTCTGTTGGTTATACTTGTCTCTGTAGTTCCTGATCGTTTTCCAGATTTTCCATATCCTGCCATCTCCAGGTCTGTGTTTTCTTCCTTGCCTCCATTTCATTTTTCAAGTCTTGAACTGTTTCCATTACCTGTTTGAATGCTTTCCTTGGTTTTCTTTGGTATCTTTGAGAGATTTATTCATTTCTTCTACCTTTTTGTTTGTATTCTCCACTTATTTAAAGGAGTTTTTCACATCCTGTTTAAGGTCCTCTCTCATTTTCATAATGTTACATTTAAATTTGATTTCTTCTACTTCTTCTGGAATAGGGTGTTCAAGTCTTCTTGTTGTGTGATCCCCGTATTCTGGTGTTGTCATGTTGCCTTTCAGGTTGTTGGAGGAATTCTTGCATTGGTGCCTGCCCATCTCTTTCTTCAAATGCAGCCAGGTGAGTCTTGGCATCTTGGTTCAGTCTATGCTGTGACTGTGTGCTTGGGGAATTTTCTTGGTCTGGCCTCTTTTAGAGCCCCTTGGCACTGGAGCCAGTTGTGCTGATGGATCTAAGGACCTCCCAGATGGAAAGGAGTGCGCTCTGGCTGGATCTCCTCAGTGCAGAAGCAGGATCTGTTCCTGGGTCAAGGACCTTGCAGACAACAGGCAGGCTTGGGGGAGGCAGGGTCATGTGGAACAAAGAAGCCCCTACAGCAGGAGTTGGAGGGGCCCTGTGCTCCTTTCCTGGACCGTCCACCCCAGGGTATCACACACCTCCATCTGGCTGGATCTTCTCAGCGCAGGACCAGGGACTCCTGGTAGTTTAAGGACCCTGCAGACAAAAGGGCGAACTTTGGTGGGGGTGGAGGGCAGGGTCATGTGGAACAACTGTGGTGTCTTTCTGACTCTGCTTTCTTCCTCCCAGAATTCAGTTGTCTTCTCCACCTACATAAGTTCTGCCCTATTAGAACAAGGCATTTATTATTTCATCATTAAATATGATACTATGATGTTTTCATAGATGAACAATTATCAGGTTGAGAAAGCACTCTTCAGTTTCTTGGTTAGTGTTGTGACCATGAAAACATACTGAATTATTCAAATGGTTTCAAATATTACCTAGGATTACTGGTACTTTGATATATACTATTGAGAAGATAGTTCTATTTTAATAAGTATGCAGATCTATACTATTTTTGCATTTCTTAGGTCAAACTTATTTATTCATATTTTACAGTTATTTATAAATGTTTAAGTATCCAGGCTGTTGAATTTCTTGGGAATTCCATGTATCAACTTTAAAATCATTTAGGTGTTATTAATAGTTGACATATTTTCCACAAGTATTGCTTTTATTTTATGCTTCATAAGGTATTACTAGTTATTAGTCACAAAATGGTAAGGTTAAAAAAAATCCCTATTTACTTCTAGGCGCCTGCAATCAATGCACAGTCTCTCATTTTCTGTTCTAATATTTTCATTTAAAAAATAAAAATGAAGAAGATGAAGAAGAAAAAAATCCCAATGAGCCAAAAGTAGACAGTTTCAACCAGGCCTATTTCTTTTCAGCGACATGTGAAAGAATCACAAAGAAGTAATTGTAGTCTAAAGAGTATTGGAGGTATAAAGATATACTGTTTGTAGTACTCTGATCAGGAGTTTTTATTTTCCACTAAATGTCAGAAAAATTGATGAAACTCTTTCCTGTGCAACAATTCTAAAGGAATGAAAGGACCTTGAAAGATGTTGCTCTGTCAATTAGAGAGAGCTTGGCATCACACGGCTCTCTCACAAGCAGGATGCATGCACTGATAATTAAATACAGAAATAACTGAAAGCCAAGCAATTCAACTGATGTTCTTGCTCCTTAAAGTCTTTATAAGAAAGAGCAAAGGAAGGCAGATGCTTCTCTGCAATTAGTATCAATCAGTTCTGACAGAGAAAGTGACCCATCCAATGTCAAAGTGGTTTGGATCGATCAGCAGGGTTTTCATTGAAGTGGGACAGAGAAAAAGATCAGGGAATTGTGTAGAAAATGGCTGAATAAAAGTAAACTCCAAAGGCCAGTACAAAACTCTCTCAGGCAACAGTTGAGTAAATATTAAAATAACTTCAGAAAAAATCTCTAGAAACAAACAAATATACTGAAATTTGCAGCTTAATTTGGCTATACTGTGAGACTAATTTTTTATCCATGTACTAAATAAATACTATGGTCTAAGCCTTCTTTAATATCTCCTGATGTCTTTGGTGTTGCTTAGTTCACTCACTTAACAGTAATACAATAATTTTTTTCTAATGAGACAATTAGAAAATTATAGCAATTCTGACAGTTAATATTCAAAATGGTGTTTCTTTAAATGATTATGTAGAGAGTGGTTTGTTGATTGAGAAATGAAAAGTATCAAATAATATACTTGTAATAAGTACCAATACCTATATTTAAGATTATTTGTTTGACTTATAGGTATGTAATCATTTTTGCAACTGTGAAAATACATAATTTGTACAGTATATAATTTCCTGAATTATTTAATCACAAATTTGGACTTTCATTATACCATATTTAACTATATGCAACCGTTTCTCATATTGGGGGCAGTTACACTTTTTGTTGTAGTTGGTTTTTTTGTTTGTTTCTTAAGACAGGGTTTCTCTGTGGCCTACAATCCTGGAACCGGCTCTAGTAGATCAGGCTGCTCTCATTCTCACAGAGAACCATTTGCCTCTGCCTCCCAAATTCTGGGATTAACAGCATGTGCCACCACTACATGGCCGACAATAAGATATTTTAATAGTTTGTTTCTCTTCCTATTTTGCCTTATTTTTCTCTAATCTGGGAATCTTCTTTTCCAGGTATTTCATACACTTTGTATACAACTCAAGATTTGTCTATGGTTTCTTTCTGGTGGCTCAATAACAATTATGGTTACAAATAAATCTCTAAAATATATAATATTTACTTGAGGTTTGAGGTATATTAGTCAAGTGTTTCTACCCTAATATTTTGACTAAACTGATAAATGAGATTCTCACATATACTTGTTACATTCATATTTTATGCTTTCAAGTTGAATATACTAGAAATAACTAGTTAGCATTTTACAACACTTTTGAAACAATGCAATGTTAATTATATCTATGCTATAATTATTAAAAATATTTTAATTTAATTGAACACCAGACTGTACTGACAACTATCACCTTCCAGTTATCTTCAGATTTTCCCCCAACTTTTTTGTTTTTATTTTTGATATGTGAAACATTTCCTAGTTGCAACAACAAAAATATTTGTGTATTAATAAACATAAACTGATTTGGAAAATCTTCCATATGACTTTGCCAGGTAACATGCTTGTCAATAATATTTGAAAAAGCAGGTTCACAAAATATATAATCCAACAAAACTTTCACTGAAGCTTAATTTTCAAAAACAGTCCTTTTGAAAGGAACAGCCTAATAAGGTATCTTTGGTCTATGTGGAGAGCCCTTGCTGTAGAATAATATTCTTGTACATTATAAAGATTTGTCACTCATTTGCTTATTAAAATGCTTTTGACTAGAAGCCATGCAGGAAGTATAGTTGGGGTGACCATAGTAGAAGAGTTCAGGGAAGAGGAAAGGTAGAGATGTAGTTGTAAGCCTGATGCAAAGGAAGCAAGATGAAAATGCCTTACTAAGAAAAGTTACCGAGCCACGTTGCTAATTACAGATAAGAATTATGGGTCAATACAAGTTGTAAGAGCTAGCTAGTAAAAAGCCTGGCTAATAGGCCAGTTTATAATTAATATAAATCTTTGTGTGTTTATTTGGAACTGAATAACTGTGGAACCAGGCAGGACAGAAACTTCCATCTACAAGCGCTCATCGTGGTTATCGCTTCTCACATGGAATAGGATGAATTTACGTCAGAGCAGGTAGTGATACAGCAAGGCTATTCACTGTGAACTCCTTTCTCTTCACCCTAATTCTTACTTTAGGTTCCTTTCCTTGTGTGGACACTGACTACATTTTCACAGAAGCCAAACAAATGGACGAGTCATTGTTGGGCTATTCCTAGAACTATGAGCTAAATAATCCTCATCAGCAGTTACTCAGTTAGCTTGCTAAAGCCAGAGAATAGGAACTGGTAACAAAGACATTCTATTTCTAAATAAATTTTCATGTTATTTCTTTCCTAAAGGCATACCCATTCTCAAATATCCTTCAAGAAATGAAACTTTGAAATGCTATCTAATATATGTAATAGACATTTTAGGTATGTAATGCAAAATATGTGTTTCCAAAGTATACAAAGGCTGGATACCTTTAATTTAGTATTGATACTAAGGAAGATTGATTTATTATCATAGCTTTTATATTTTGCAAAGTTGTGATACTCATTTCTTTTATAATTTTTATAATTCTTATAGTTTGTGTAAAGATAATCAAAGTTATTGATTTCTCTCAATATTGTTACATTAAAAGAATCAGATGAAAATGTTTTTAAATCCATGATAGAGTTTCTTCTTCTTGTAAACTGAAGCTGCTCTTTTGAGCTAAGATGTTCTTAGCCCCTGTATTCAGAAAAACACTATATAAAATTTGTCTTTGGGATTAATATTTAATATTTGTGATGTTCTTTGAGAGCTACTGTCAATTTCCTGACTCAATATAGGTATGTGTTGCTTGAACTGTTTAATTGGTATAGCGATGTTTTTAATTGGTTGTTTGTATTATTTTCCCACCTCTCTCTCTNATATATGTGTGTGTGTGTGTGTGTGTGTGTGTAAGCTAGCAAAGTGCAATAAATATTACCTAACCATTATTTTATCATCTGTGATTATTTTTCATTTTGATAACTATAATATAACTGTAGACTCTTTAGTAAAATGCTACACATTTATAATTTTCATTGTATTTTTAGAGGTTCATTTTTTCGAAAATTTGGTTATTAGTTGCTATTCAAACTCACTCTACTTTGGTTTTGATACTGGTTTTGTTCATTTGTTTTGATTAATTCCTAACAGGTCCAAGAAGATATTCCATTTATATACATTCTACTTTCTAAAATTTAAAGACCTTCTATTTATGAATTTATATAATCCTAGGTCTTCATTTAGTATATTCAAAATTTCCTGGTTCCCTTAATCTGGATGACGTTCAAATGACAAGATCTGATCAGTATGTGTTCCTTGTGTTCTTCTCTTTCTCAAGGCAAAGCACTGCAAAGATAGCTCATGGGATATCAAGTCACAATGATTTCTCCAATTTCAATTTATCATAAAATTTTCTCATCTTTTGTCTTTATATGTTTACTTGTCTAGTACTACAAAATAGTGATTCCAAAAAATATTGTCCTTATGTTATTTTATTTTTCTTTTAATAATATGGTAAAACAAAAGATTATTCTGATAATATTGCTGAGAAATTAAGTTAGGCAATAATCAAGTGCTTTTTATCAGATTCTTGAACAAGGATGAGCATATATTTGAAAACATTATTTCTGATTTGTTTGTGACCCTATGTAGAATTCACTAAAAAACTATAGTAGTTAGACAAATTTAGCATATTTTGGAGTTGCTGTGAACATGGTATCTCTTTATAGTAACTGAAAAACCCTAACAAAGATACCATATACATGATTTTGTGGTTTTTGAAATTACCTTGCTAAAAGAATTTAGTTTATAATGAGATTTAAAGATTGAGCAATGTTTAAAATTTGCATAAAGTTAAAACTTAAGAATACGAGATGATTTGCTTTTTATCTCAGGTAATTTTCTTTTGTTAATGAAATCTGAAGGTCGTTTGTGAGGTCCATTTTCAGGTTCAAACACTTCTGGTCAAGATAATTTCCAAAGCTGATATATATGTTATCACTAAACAAGTAAGAATAATTAGCTGATTAACATTCTTGTTTAAGGCAGCTTTCAGAAATTTTTTCTTTTAATTTTGTCTTTTGTGTTGAAGTCCACAACTTTTAGCCAGTGAGAGAGACATGAACCAAGTCACAGGCTCAAGTGATTTTTGACTGTAATTGTTTTCATAATTTTTCTTATTTTGATATACTGACTCAGGTTTTCTTGATTATTTATTTGCATAATTTTTATTCATTTATTTAACTGAGACAGTGTCTCACTGTATAGTACATGCTGGCATCAAATTAATTATCTTCCTTCATCACCCTCCTGTGTGCTGTGATTATAGCTATGTGCCAACACACTCAGCTATCTTATAATTATTATTTATTCATTTATCATTTTATTTACTTATACCAGTACAACAGAAAGAATATTTAATATATTGTTATACTCTTATCTCATTATTTTTCTTAATTTGGGTAGTTTAATTTCAGCATCTTTGTTTTGGAGTTGCAGCAGCCATTTGATGTATATTAATCCAAGACAAAATAATAATAATAATAATAATAATAATAATAATAATAACAACAACATATAAGTCTGGGAACATAAAGTGATAACATGTGGAATTTATCACTCACTGAGTAACTTAAAGCAGACTTTACTGTCCATGATTTTTTTCCAAGAAAATGAAGGTGTAATTCACTATTTTTCTATGTTCTTTGAGTGTAAAACAACTTTTCCCTTTCTTGTGTTGCTGAGAAACACTAGAGCATATCGATGAAATTTTTTACCAAGCATTTGCTATATATTTATTGAAGATAAACACACAGATAAATTCTGTCAATAATAAAAATTACCAGGATAAAGAACATTTGCTCTGATATGAAAACTTATATTCTAATGAAGATAGTTTAACTTCTTAAATAATTCATGAAAAATCTACAAGATCAAAATAAGTATTTGCTGGTAGAACTCCAAATTCCATAAAAGCCAGTTACTTTCAATTTCAAACAATTGGATTAAGAATTGTAAATATAACAAGCCCTGAAAATTGTGATCTGATTATAATGTTGCCTCTATGCTTGAAATAAAGTAAAAAAATGAATTTATTTTCAGTTTACTAAAGTTTTTAAAATCTTTTCTTATTTTATTTAAAATGTTGAGGGAAATGACAGAACGTTTTCAGTGTTATCTAATATCAATTACATATGGAAAAATAAAGAATTGTTTTGTGATTTAAGTGTCACCGTGCTATCTTATTTCAGTATGTATGTTCATATATTCAGTAGCATTTATTACTGTTGGGTACATTCTAAAATTGGAATCTATGGTTCATAAATAAGATAAATTTAGGTATGGTGATAGAATCCAGCTTTCTCATTGCCAGACAAATAAGTCCAAAGAAAACAAGACATGAAAACCAGAAGGAACTGTGAAGAGATCAATTAGAGTTAAGAGACTTAANACAATTATATATATATATATATTATACACATAGTTTGCATGCTTCTCATCAAATCTGTCTGAACTAAGATATCTCTGTCTTCTTAGTATTTGAGGGGCCTTGGGCAGAAGATGAAATTCTAAGGGCAGAATAGATTACATAGAAAGACTATATATCGATAAACAAATGAAATAACATGCACATATGTATATATCCTTAATGTATATTTAAACTTCTCTAAAATCATATGCTGTTTTCTAAACTAATTCTTTAAATATACATGCTTATCATCAGTTGCAAATCCTAAGCTCATGCTTCCCACAACCACTCATATTTTCAAACATTTTTTTCTGTAATTTCCCTTTAAAATAAGAATATAATTTTGTCAGTTATTATGTAGAATTATTCAACCTGACAAAACTCTATTAATTCTAAATATATGGTTAAACGTGTTTACAGCACAGGGGCCCTCAGAGTGGAGTAAGCATCTTAGACAAGAAGCATCCTGTTTCATTTTCAACAGTGGAGTTTTCGCTCAGAGTCTGGTAAGAGAATTATATTGTACTACACATCAGTTAGATTTCCAGAATAATAATTGTATTTATTCCAGAAAAATAGCTTAAAGTCCATGGCACATGATCAATAAGAATGTCTAAATATATATGTTAGCTAATAATGATGATGGCAATTGTTTTAAAATTTTTATTTATTTTTATTTTTTAATTATAATTTTGTTTATTAATTTATTTTAAAATCAATTGCTTCATGTTGCAGATGAGAAACATAATTTTGTTCCAAATCCAAAGATCTGTTTTTTTTTTTTAATTTCTATGGCCTTCTCAGATTTTTTTGAATGATTCTCTATATGCTCAGTGACTTTCAAGTTTGTATCAAGGACCTCCACTGAGACACTTGACCCCAGCCCTTGTCTATAATTCATCATTTTTTTTGTTTACTCAAGAGAATTTTACCTAGAAGCAATCTGTTTGCTTTATTAGAACATTGCAGTTTTTCCTAGGACGTCTCCATAATACAGAGCTGCTTTTGTTTAAGTCTCTGTTTCTCTATTCTTTCTTAGAGTATAACTCTCTTGCCCTGAATTAACACGTTCAAAGGACTGCCTCTTCATGAGGCAAATGTCTAATGGAGCAAAATGGTTTTCACTTACTTGTTTACCTAGGTGTTTACAGTGTGAATGGCTTTAAATATAGAAGAATGAAAAGCTAACTTAAATAGATGGATGACCACACTGTGTTACCCGATTATCTTACAGTCTGGGATTTAAATAAGCTACACAATTAGGGAAATAGAGCAGAGACTTGCCACAGTTTTCATTTTTCTGTGATTTCTCACTTCAAGAGTGCATTAGTTGATTGGGGATTAGTTGGTCACAATTGTAATTGCAGCTCTTTGTAGGCTGGAACACCTTCAGCTCAATCTGAATTTCTTGTGAGACCCGTACAACAAAACAACAACAACAAAAATAAAAAATTAAAAAAACTGAACACAAGTGTATAAATACCAAAACGCTGAAAGAATACTGCAACAATTTTAATGTTTTCTGGAAACCTTCTGTGCCTATGATTTGAATTACACTGTCAATAAAATAAAAAAATCTCCAAGTAGTTAATACACACTGTTTAAGATGCTGCCATCCAGGTGAGTGTGTGTGTGTGTGTGTGTGTGTGTGNGGGAGAGAAAAAACGTCAATGTGTCTAGGAAATGTCCTCCAGATGGTATAGGGAGAGAGATTTGCTGCCTTTTTTTTTCATAGCATTAAAGCCCCAGATATCCCCATGGCTATGCATGAGGAAGGTATCCCTGTGGCTATGTGTGAAGTTTAAAAGCTTTATTCTTGTTTTGTAAAAGTTTCTTTTAGCATAGAAACATTCAGAGATGAATCTAAAAGCAAAATAACTTTTAAGCTTAGAATTCTGCTATGAAGATTCCTTTCTTTGGTAAAAAGAATCCCAAATCATGTCTGAAAATAGGTCTCCATGGATATATTTTATGATTTGAAAGTCTTTTGTCCCATTTTTCTTAGAAAGACTGTTTAGAAGCCTAAGCATCTAACTTTAGTAAAGGAGAAAATTAGAAGAGCAACTTTGGAAAGCAAGAAAAGCACCTTGTGTTGCCTGCTTTACAACTTGACTTCTGCTGTAAGTGCTGTAGCCACTCTGCCTTAGTCTGAAGGCTCACAATATTTTAAATAAGGATTTGGAAGCATATTCAAATAAAGCATATACGCTGCTCCTGCTTGTCATGATAACTTAATTTATTTTGAATCATCCTGAGGGCACTTTTCTTTTCTGATTTTGGTAACGTTCACTACTTCTTGATCTGACCTACCTTTCTCTTATTTTAATGTGCATATTCTAACCAGACTCAGAGTATGTGTTGATGTGCCTATGCTATAAAATATTGTATGTCATATTTGAGGTATCTCAGGCTGTGTGGATGCTATAGAATCCACCTTACTATCATTTGTATATTTACTGAGCTGAGCCAGTCATGACTGGGCTAAACATAAATGTGACCAAACACAGAGATGACAATGTTTTTCTCCACCTTCTACAGGAGATATTGTAAAGATATGCATATGTTGTGGATGGCTCATAGAGACATTCAATAATCAATTTTATTGGACACAGAGAAGATCAACTCAACTGGCTTTTATAACAATCATAGCAACGTTATTGCTTTGTCTGTTATTTTGCTTCTTCATAAATTATTTTTTTCTTGATATGATGTGTTCTGTGAGCCATGACAAAAGATATCTCCATATACATTTGTTTTTTTTATTCTTATATTTACAAACTGAAATTTTCACAAATGTACCTGATAAACAATCGACTCTGCTCAATTTCAATTACTAAATGGGCTGCAAATCTATTCTCCAGTCCTATTGTCATTGATACGGCTTCTTTTAAAAAGTTTATCACATAACAATGAGGTCCTTATGCTCCCTCTTGCTCATTCTTAATTTTTTGTATGTTTTTTAATATTATCAGTAAAATTGAAAATCATTTCATAGATTCCCTTAGTAATTTGTTCATCAGGGGTTTACATATTTCACATTAACAGTATTATGGGATCTTTCATGACTCAACCATTTTGTCATCTTTAGCAGTATCCTTTCATATTTGTATCCTGTTGTCTAGCACTTCTTTAATTTGCAGTGAATAAAAATGTCTAAATGGAGGCAGATGATTATTGATTGGCATTTTTATTGTCATATGTACAAGTCATATATACAAGCACCATTATGTACACACTACTACAGAAATGTAGCCTCATGTATATTGTATTTGTCATCCTCAAAATTCATCCAAGTATTATATGAATTGAAGATGTTGTTTTTATTACTGCACTATATGTCAGGTTTAATCACTATTTTCCCCTACTATACTGTGTCCCTTTCTTTACCGGTTATCTCAGATATCGTTGTTGTGCATATTATTGAATGTTAACAAAACAAGGTCTAAAATCATCATAGAGACAAGACTCAGGGCATTCATAGGCATTATGTAAATTAATTAAATTCAAGTGGGGAGATATATCCTGAATAGGGTGGTGTTGTTCTTTTGACTTGACCCTAGGGACTGCATGGAAAGGATAGGTCTAGTTTACCACAAGCATTCCTGATTTACTGCTTCTTGACTCTGAATGTACCATGATCAAACTCAATACCCTGTTGCAGTAAATTTTCTTCTAAACTCTCACCTGTGAGCCAAAAGAAACAATTCCATCCATAAATTGATTTTGTCATTCTATTTTATTGCAACAAGAGAAAAATAAATAATAGAGTCAAGTATTTTCTTTTAGGGATTATTGTTGGATAAAATTTTATATGTTCACTGTGATATATTTTCTACCTTTTTCTGGTATATCACATTTGTAAACCAAATACTCTTTGTATAGTTCTCAAATTAATTTGCATCTTTCTAAAAAGCTATAATGAATACTTTCCTTCCTCTGGTAATCACGAAAATAAAATGGCATCTATTGATTCATTTGTCAGTTCGAAATTTGAAAACACATGATGATTCACAAAGAGATTCTTGTAACCCAGACATTTGACTCTTCCCTTTGCAATTTCACTAAGAAATGGCTGCATAAAATTAAGTCTATGCCACCCACACTCTATAGTAGCACTCCCTCAATTTTTTAGGAGGTCTAATTAAAAAGGCAATACCTATTAGTATGTTTTATATTTTATTTACAGTAAATGTGTTGTATATGATGCATGTTATGTATGAGTGTTTGTCTATACATTGATTCACTTTCACAAAGCTATTTAATCATTGCAACTGAATTAGGCAATAAGAGAAAAATGATAAAAGTAAATTCAATGCATGACAAACTTTATTTTTCTGCTCATTGTAGTCAGAGACAGAAAGACAAGCTATTTGAATAATAAAAGTTTTTGTTTTTATCTTATTCATCATATAAATATAGTTTTTAATTAAAGAATAAATTAGAATACAAATAATTAACAATAAAACTGATTGGGTACATAAGAAAATGAAGAAATATCAGGAACAGTGAGCACTTAATTGGTGTTTTTGAGATTTTTCACTTTTAACAAAAGACTCAGCATTTATACAGTGTATTCAAGCCTCTGTTGGTTTGAAGCATTTAATTTTCTGGTCAAATTATGCTAGTGAAGAACATAAAAATCCTGACCAAAAAAAAAAGAAAAGAAAACATTTTAGGCATTAATGAAGAAGGTCTGTATCATATATACACAGAATAACTCTTTTAAGTTGGAATTTTCAAAGAGACCTAATATTAAAGTAAAAGTGCGTTTTTATAAGCAAATAACTTCACTTCAGGTGTGGGGGGAAGACAAGGTTTCTCTGTAGCCTTGAATCCTGTCCTGGAACTACCTCTTGTAGACCACGTTGGCCTCACACTCACAAAGATCTGCCTGCCTCTGCCTCCCAAGTGCTGGGATTAAAGACATACATCACCACTGCCTAGTTTAAATTCACTTTTAAAGCTCACCACTGGTGACAGATTTGATATTTGCATTTAGCTTCCTGAGGAGTTGATGTGCTTAATTATGTTCTGCTTTAGTTCATTTGCAGAGAAAAAGATATTTAAATAACATTTATTTGAGTTTCCCATATTAAGATGGTGATGGAGGGTTTTCTTTCTATGTGTCCTCCCATTACAACAGAGTGGCGCTCCAACATGGTCTAGTAACTCCACGTAAAGCCTGAGAGGGCTTAAAAAGAAGAGAGAGGGAGAGTTTAATACAGCTTTTTGCTGTTTGTGGGTGGCATGCCACAGAGAGAATTTCCTGACTCAGCAGCCTTACAAAAAAAAAAAACAAACAAACGAACAAACAAACAAAAAACAACAACAACAGCTGCTCCATTTTAAAAGGAGGCTTCCTGGGCCCTGCTGCCAGTGCAAACTCCAGCTATGGAGCATTTCTGGGCCCACTAGGGGTCCGGAACAAAGTAATTGAGACCATGCCCATGGCTCAGCTCTTCCTGCCTGGGTAGACAGCGGGATCAGGTCTACTAGAAAGTGGCGGTTTTGAAATAACCAGTTTCTGGGCTGTGCCACCATTGCGATCTCTGTCTGGCTCCTGCAGGAGGCAGAACTTTTGAATGGGGTTTGGTAAGTAAAGTACTATGGCTTGCTTGATGGCAATGTGGACTCGCTGCTGTGTGCCTGGAACAGTGCACGGCTCAGGGGCACCAAATGGCTCTGAGGAACAAGCAGCTCCACCATGCTGACCTGTGCTGACCTCAGGCAGAAACTGTAACATGAAGGGGCCTGCTTGTTGGGGTTTCTGTCCCGCCCTCATAGCCGGCAAGCCCCAAAGAAAATCACACAGAGATCCCCATAAATTATGAAACTGATTGGCCCATTAGCTCAGGCTACTAGCTCTTGTAGCCTATATTAACCAATTATTCTTATCTATGCTAGCCACAGGGCTCAGTACCTTTCTCAGCCAGGCACATCACATGTTGCCTCTTCGGTGCTCTGGGCTGGACTGGAAGGAATGAGCTTCCTCCTTTCCAGCAGTCTCCTGTTCTACTTCCTGTCTGGTTTACCTGCCTATACTTCCTGCCTGGCCAATCAGTGTTTTATTAAAATACATGATTGACAGAATACAGAAAATTCTCCTGTACCAAGAAACCATCATAATTATCATAATTACAGTGCAATTAAGGTTTAGACTGGACAGTAAACAGCTAGTACCGTATTATCTCTAGATGGCGCAACTTAAATTTTTAAGAAGTGCTTATCATTTTAAGAAGTGCTCCTGGATAGTACAGAATTACAGATTTGCAATAAGACAGATTCAGACATAAAAGACTTCTAAATGGGTCACAATGTTGGATTGGTGTATGTAGGCTTGGGAGAGAGAAGAAAAAGAATATAGAGAATAAAGTTAATGCCTTAAAATAAAGTTAATGCCTTAAAGAAAGGGTAAAGTCTTTAAAGAGGCAGAGTACAGATAGTTATAGATTAAAAGAAA
>LOEQ01008471.1:8484-25569 GCA_001685075.1 Bramus lutescens | reverse complement strand
TTTTTTTTGAATATTTTGATTGAGAAGTAGCTAAGTACAAAATAACATTTTATTAAATAGGCCGCTAAGCTGGACCAGCATATATGTTCTAAAGGTATTATAACTTTAGAATTCTGGTCTAAGGATTTGATGCTTTGGAAAAGAGGTTTTTCTTTTGTTTTCACAGAGGATAAGACCCTGTGGATTGCTTCTAGACCAATATGGTATGACAGATCACGCCCTCCTGAAAGATCACCATGAACACCTTCAGAAAATTACTTCACTCAACTTCTGACTGAGATGAAACTAGCAGATAGGATATACCATGAAAGATATAAATACCAGTGCCCCCATATGGCTCAAAGCAGTTTAGAGAGATATAACTGCCCATATTCCCAAATATTGTTTAAAAATGTTCTTTTACATTTAAAAGAGAATCTAATATAGATATGAATAATTTGCATCAATATGAATCTTGGTTTGCTGATATTAATTTAAGGTCAATCTTGTTATATGTGTATTTCTGCTCTTGATTAAGGTATTGTGATTATGTAGTTCATTTTAAAATGTTATGTATAATTAGAAAATATAGGTTATAAATGGATAATCATCGTTAATAGTCAAGATACTTAAAGGAAATAAAAGGGGATGCCATATTTATATTTGTTTTGTTTTTATTCTTATAACTGAATTATAATGAAAATATATAGTCTAATCTAATAAACTTTTAGCTGAGTTTCCAAGTCATACTACATACTTATTAATATTGAATACACAACTAAAGAATCTACCTTGTATCCTTACTTAAAGGTGTATTTAACTCACAAATCAAAGTGACAACTTTCTATGGATTTGCAGTTGGATTTGAAATTTGCAAGTGCAAAAAGTTATTGATAAAATTAAAGGTGAATGCATTTTACTGATTATGAAGATATAGAAAGTTGTCAAAATGACTTATAAGTTCTACTGAGGTACTCTCCTCTTCTACTTAGAAGGTTTCTGAGACTGAGTGAAAAAAAAAAGCTTGTTCTAGAGTATTTACATCTAAGCACAGGAGAGTCTGGCCTATTTAAGTATAGATATAATGCTTTAGAATTGGCATGCATCTTTTATTCTTTTGCAAATAGGTCTTAATAATGTAATTTAAAATAGTTTAAAATAAAAGCAATAGGTTATTTCACAAAATTTCAGAGAAAATATAAAATATTTAATTTTAGTTAATATGGATACACATTATTTTTAAAATGTGCAGTAAATATTTATTTTGATATGTACAATTAAAGAAATATCATTTAAATATACATATTAAATATAAACAATTACAAACAAGGTGGTTGAATAAGTTTTGCTCTTCTTGCTTTTTATGAAAGTAAGGAAAGATAGATAGTAAAAGCAGTTCCCCAGATATTTTTCAACATTCTAACAAGGTCTGCTCCAGTGTTTGTCATCTTTATGTCTATACAACAGCTTATGAAAGGCATGTTCATTTTAGTTTATGAAATCTAAGTCTTCAATACAAGGTCAGCAGAATTCCAGGTTTATTATTCACTGACCAGAAAGAATGTACCTGAAGAAATCTGGAAAACAGGCTATTTGCCTCCACTCACTTTTGCTTGAGAGGATAGGAGAAAGAGATTGAAACTACAAGGTGATAGTTTCAGTGAAGGTTTCAAGGACTCAAATCCAGAAACCCATTATTCTACTACCATTACTCTCCTAAAGTTTCTGCCAGCATCCAAAAGAACTATCAGTGCTAGAGAACAGCACTTCAACACAGGGATGTTTGATAGTTTAGAATCCAGATCACAATTCACATAAAACAGAACTTTAATGGGCAGTGAAAATCACCACAGTGGGAGTTTAGTAGCTAGACAGGTTTTGAGCAGGTGCATAGATGTTACAGAATAAGAGAAAGAGTATTTTGAAAGTCTAGTAAAAACTAATTCTCAAAATCACCAAGGACAGTCATATCTATTAAAAATATTTTCTACATTGATTCTCAGCAGCAAATTTGAGAAAAACAGATGAAGCCAAAAATACTTCACTTTCTTCAATTTGAGAGTTAGTATGACACAAAGAACCTAGGGTCCCAAGAGTTTATTTTAAAATCAGCAAGACATTCAGAGCAAGACAAAAACACTGAGGGTGAGAATGGTATGGATAGCTCCTGGTTGTCTAAATTTAACAGAGTGGAAATTGAATATTTGTAGAAGAGATCAAAGATGCTTTGACAGTGATAAGAGTTGCTCAGAAGAGAAATCTAAGATTGTGTGTGGGGTAAAACATAAAGGTTATCATAGTGACAACATTACCATTTTTTATTCAGTGTTATAAAGAAGCTTTAATTCAGCAAGTGAATAAGCTATTTGAATTTGGCCCCATTATAAAAATAGAAACATCTATGACATTGTATGAAAATACATTTCATGGCTTGGGAGATGGCTGGTGTAGGAGGAAGGACTGCTTGTTTGTTTCCTGGCTTCACAGACTCCCAAAATAATCACACAGAAACTGTAGTAATTAAATCACTGCTTGGCCTATTAGCTTGAGGTTCTTATTAGCTTACTCTTAAATCTTAATTTTACTCATATCAATTAATCTGTGCATCACTACAAGGTTGTGGGCTACCAGCAAAATTTTAGTACATGTCTTCAGTGGTGCCCCCATGGCTTCTCCATAACTCTGTCTCCTTTCTCCCAGCATTCAGTCTAGTTTTCCCTACCTATCTCTGTTCCCCTATAGCTCTGCTATAGGCCCAAAGTACTTCTTTTATTACCCAGTGATATTCACAGCATGCAGAGGGTAATCCCACATCACCTCGCCTTTTCTGTTTAAATGTAAAGAAAGGCTTTATTTTCAACATAGTAAAATTACATATAACAAAAAAGTTATCAAGCAAGAATTACAGTTACAATATTTGCATCTTTTATCATAACTAAGAAAATCTATAATTATCAATTATTTAACTCCATCAAAGACTCCGGAAGGATATATTACCTAAGTAAATAATAAGTTTATTGAAAGCAACTTCCAATACTCTAGAATTGACAAAGACATATAACTGGCTGAACAAGTATCCAAAGTTCTTCTGTACCATTGGGGCATCCATCTTCAGCCTACAGGCCCACAGTATCCAGCAGACTTTGCCACAAAAGCAGGAAAATTCAAATACAGTTTGACCTATATTGGTAGTTTTTTCAGTCACTTTCTTCTATATTTTGCAGAATGTCTGGCAGACTCTTTCATGCATCAGGAACCTGAAGGATGTCTCAACTTTAGGCAAGTTCAGCATTCATTTTTCTGCAGATCCTGAACATGCAGTTCATCATGTAGTCCAGGCATGAGCAATTTTGTATCCAAATGGCTGACCTACTCCATAAGGAGCCTCTTCAGTGCCAGTCCTCTTCTTGATGTAATTGGTGCTGCCAGGAGCAATTGTGTCTCACTGTCATGAAAATTACTAAGTTCTTAAACTTTTTAAATGCCATATTCCATAGTCTTTAAAAGGTTTGAAGCATACCTATCTAACTGAAATATCTCTTTATATATCTAGAAAACCTATCAAACATGACTATGAGCTTCACTATTATAGAGGACTTCTTATTAACCTATATTTCTTAATTATGCATTACATTTTCAAATGAGTTGCACAAACACAATAACTTAATAAAGAGCAGAAATATACATATACATAGTATGTCAAAACTGACCTAAATTTGAATCAATAAACCAAGATCCATACCAGTACAAATCTCTATAACATATTCCCTTTAAGTGTAATGAAACATTTATAAACAATACTTGGTAATATTAGCACAGTTCTTCTTCAAACTGCTTCCTGTTGTTTTTTGGGCAAAGTAATTTTTTGGCGTCTTCACATAGACATTCCAGGGAATTGAACCACAATAGCCTTGAATTAATCCACAGGTTCTCATCTTTTGTGGAAACAAAAGCAGAACATCTTTTCCAAAGCAACATATCCTTAGATTCATATTTTGAAATCAGCATACTTTTAATATATATATATATATATATGCTGGTTTAGCTTGGCAGCCCATACAATGAAATGTCTCTCTTAGCTCCTCCACAGTCAAAAAATTCAAAGAAAGCACAAATATATATATATATATATATGTATGTATAATCTAAAGTCTCTTTGCATATTCCATCTTTATGTGGCTTATTTTTATTCATTTAAACTACAACTATCTGTACTCTGTCTCTTTGTAGACTTTGTTTTTTATAAGCCATTTATTTCCTTTTATGACTCTCTATTTCTTTTCCTTCCCAAGCCTACATACATTTATCCAACACTGTGACTCATTTAGAGGTCTTTTATGTCAGAATCTGTCCTGTTGTGTATCTGTAATTCTTTACTGTCCATGATTGCTTCTTAAAATTCTAAAGGCTTCTTAAAATCTTAAACTGTGGCATTACTAGGGTATATACAGTACTATATGCTTGCTCCACACAGTCCAACATGGTGGAAGTCCATTCACCATCTCTGCATGCTATGCACATTGTCCCAGTTTTAGGTAAACAGCAGGTCTATGTTGCAATTAAGCAAGTTATAGTATGATGCTCACAAACCCCTTTTAAATGCTCAGTCTCCAGAAAGAGACAGAGTTTGCACTGGCAACACGGCATAGAAAGCCAGCATTTCAAAATGGTGTGTATTTTTTCCTGCTATCTCTGAACCAGAAAAACCTCTCTTAAAGGAGCCAAGCCTCTGCTTGCTTCTAGCAAACAGAGCCCACCCCCCAAAAAAATGACACTACCAAACCATGCTTAACTGTGTTATTTTGTGTCCAGAATTCATTTTCTAGCTTTCTAAGGCCTTAAGTGGATTAGTTGGAAACATGGGCACCAATATGTAGGAGGATAGAGCCACTTATTGTTTCCTGGCTGCTTAGCCCAGAAATAATTACACAGAAACTTTATTAATTGCTTTACTGCTTGGCTCATTACCTATAGCTTCTTACTGACTAACTCTTACATATTAATTTAACCCATTTCTAATAATCTGTGCATTGCCACATTGCTTGGCTAACCAGTTAAAATTCGAGCATCTGTCTCTGGCAGGGTTACATAGTGTTTCTCTGAGTTCACCTCCTTTCTCCCAGCATTCAGTCTAGTTTTCTCCACCTAGCTCTCTTCCCCTATAGTTCTTTTATAGGCCCAAAGCAGTTCCTTTATTACCAATGATATTCACAGCATACAGGGAAATCCCTTATGAGGATGACATTGGAGAACCCATGTTTGGAAAAAAACAGCACATGTCAAAAAATAAATTTACTGCTGAAGACTGTATTTTCAATAGAAGAAACAGGATCCACAGGACTCACTACACAGAGAGTTGGGATAGTGATGAGTTCTAAATTAAGTGTGAGAGACCATTTTGCAAGAATAAGGTGGATACCTACAAAGAAAAAATCCTGGTATGCACATTTGGCCTTTTAATGTATGATCATTCAAATACACATGAGCAAATACACATGTAAGAATGTGAGCACCTGTGCACAAGCACATACATGCACACACACACACACAGAGAGAGAGAGAGAGAGAGAGAGAGAGAGAGAGAGATACACACATTCACAGAAACATTGTTTTCCAATGTGTCCTCGAGAAAAGTAATAAAATTTCAGTGTCTCTTCCCATTATTTTTGTCTCATAACTTTCATTTCATAGTGAAATTTCATTTATTTATAAAGTTGAATTTATTATCTGGTATATATGCAATAAAGATCAAATAATTTCTGAAGTAAAGAAAATTAAACTTGAAAAATGCACAAGCTGTTGTAGACTTTTTCTTCTTTCTCTATTCTCACAGACCTGACTCTTAACATTGCAACAGATTACCAGTTGTAACCTAACATGTCTCATGCCCACATTTTCTGTGAATATCACATACTATCCCTTTCCCAAACTCTCTCCTTCTACCCCTCCTTGTATCCCAGGCTCAAAATTCAAAAGCCACCCTGTCTTTATCCACAGACCATGACTGCTAAGAAGCAAACAAGCAAACAAGCAAAAAGAGTAGACGGCCTGCAAAACGTCTCATAGCTCTGTTCCCTAGAACCACTCACTCAAGCTTGTATCTCATGCTGCAAAAGGTCACCAGCTACACACTTTGGCCTTCTTCCCTTCTTACATCTCGGGTGGATCTTACAAACCATTTCTTCATAACTATCCTTCTCCCAGTGGTTATGGGCAAGGCCCCACTCTTGAAATTACCCTTTGATAAACATAGGCACGCCTCCCCAAAAAACATGTAGACTGCTTACACGCCTCCTCTATCTGTGCTTCTCAAGAACCAATTCCCTAATCTCATACCTAAATCTGCAGCAGAGCACCTGTCAGAGCATAAACCCACCCCACAGCTTCCATCTTCTGTTTATCCCACACATCTCCCCCTTCTTATCTTCCCTACCTTACTTTGTGCTTTGTTCCAGACTCCAAGTCCAGGAGGCACATCCTACTAACCCAAGAGCCAATGGCAACAAGAATGTTGCAGGCAGACCCAGAACTCTCGTACTATCCTGATATCTGATCTTCCTGGTCAAATCTCCACTTCATTAATCAAAGAAAATATTAAATCCAAAAGAACTCCTGAAAAAACATTCAAGAAATCTGGGACACTATGAAAGGACCAGACATAAGAATATTAGGTAGAGAGCAAAGAGAAGAAACACAGTTCAAAGGCCCCCAAAATGTTTACAATAAAATCATATAGCACAACAAAAGTCGAATAAACCTAAGAATAACCTAAGGAAGGATATGGCTATAAGGGAACAAGAAACATATAGATATAAAACATATTAGACCAAAAAGTAAGTCCCCTCACCACAAAATAATCAAACACTAAATGTACAAAACAAAAAAAAATATTAAAAGCAGTAAGGGACAAAGACCATGTAACATCTAAAGGCAGGCCTAGTAGAATTATATCTGAATTTTTTAATGCCATAAGGTCTTGGACAGATGTTCTGTAGACTCTATGAAATCACAGATCCCAGAATAACATAACTAGCAAAACACTCAATCAGCATTGATGAAGAAAATAAGACATTCTGTGATATTTAAACAACATCCATTAACCCATTAAGACAATTAATCCATTTAAGCAATATCTATTAATCCAAACCTATAGAGGTACTAAAAGAAAAATCCAATCTAAGGAAGTTAACAATACCTATAAAAGCACAAAAAATAATCTCACGCCAGCAAAAACAAAAGAAGGGAAGCCCATTCAAAACCCCACAAACTCATATACACAGATATACCACCACTACCAACACCATCATCATTGCAACCAACACCACCACCAACAGCAAAACTACAGTAATCAAAAATCATTGGTTATTGATACCTCTCAACTATGAATGATTCCAATTCCCAATAAAAAGACAGTGAATGAATGCAAAAACAGAATCCGTCCTTCTGTTGCATCCAGGAAGCAAACCTCAACCTCAAGGATAGTCAGTAACTCGAGGTAAAAGGTTAGAAAAGAATATTCCAAGCAAATGAACCTAAAAACCATTCTAATATCTACCGAAATACACTTCAAACAGAGTTAATCAAAAGAAATGAGGAAGGACACTGCATACCCATCAAAAGAAAAACCATCAATTTAGCTCTTTTAATGTATGTCCCAAATGCAAGGGCACCCACATTTGTAAAAGAAACACTAATTAAGTTTAAATCACATATTGAGCTTTGCACATTGATAGTGGAAAATTTCAATACCATATTCTCAATAACTTCCATATCATCCAGAGAAATTGAAACACAGAAATATTGCAGCTAACAGACTTTATAATCCAAATGGACATAACTGATACTTCAGAACATTCTGTACTCACCCAAACACAGGAGAATAGTCCTTATCTAAGTGCTTCAGGGAATTCTCTCCAAAACTAACCTCATTCTCAGGCATGAACCAAGTCTCAAAAAACAAAAAAAAAAAAAAGAAAATTGAAGCTATTCCCCTGAAAACTATCAGACCATCATAGATTAAATCTCGATGTCAAAAAGAAGAAAGCTTTGAAATACATGGAAACTGACCAACACCCTACTGAATAAAAAATTATTCCAGATAGACATAGAGAAATCAAATACTTCCTAAAATTCAATAAAAATGATTACATAGAGTAATCAATCTTATGGGCAACAATAAAAATAGTGCTAATAGTTTATACATTAAGTGCCTACATAAAAGATTGAAGAAATTTCATACTAACAACTTAACAGCACACTTAAAAATTCTAGAACAAAAGGAAGTGATCACATTAAACAGAGTTAGACGACAAGAAAAAAAATCAAACTAAGGGTTAGAATCAATAAAGTAGTAGCAAAAAGAACAACACAAAGACTTAATGAAGAAAAGATTTGTGTCTTTGAGAAAATAAAAATAAACAAATCCTTATCCCGATTAATTTAGAAAGTTGACAAAGAATATCCAAATAGATAAAATATGAAACAAAAGTAGGAACACAAAAATAGACATCACGATAACCTAGAGAATTATAAGAATATATGTTAACAACTCTAGTCCCCTAAATCATATAATTTAAAAGAAATTGATAATTTTCTTGTTAGGTGCCACTTATCAAATTTAAATTAAGTTTAGAGGAAGGATTTAAATAGGCCTCTAGCTAAATAGAAGCATTCATTAAAAGTCTCCCACACACAAAAATCTCAAGATTAGATGGTTGAAGTGCAGAATTCCACCAGACTTTCAAAAAAAGTTATCTTTATACTAACTCTCCTCAAATTCTTCCATAAATAGAAAAAAAGGACCATCTCCAAATTCATTTTATAAGCCCACAGTTACCTTGATACATAAACCATATAATGACTAAATAAAGCACAGTCTCTGTTTGCACTTATCTCATTAAACAGAGAAAAGGCCTCTGACAAAACACGATATAGCTTCCTGACAAAAGTACTGGACTTATTATGGACACATGGTGCATACCTCAACATAATAATGACACTTTACAGCAAGCCAACATTAAATTAAATAAAGAAACCCAAAGCAATCCTACTAAAATCAGAAACAAGGTGGTCTACTCTTTCCATTTCTATTCAGTAGAGTTATTGAAAGTTTAGCTTGAACAATAAAACAACCAAAAGAGATTAAGATACAAATAGGATAGGAAGAAGTCAAAGTATTATTTGCAGACCATATAATAGTATAAAATGAATGACCCTAAAATTTCTGACAGGAACTCCTGAGCTGATACACTCAATGAAGTGGCTGGATATAAGATTGCCTTTAAAAAAATCAGTAGGTCTCCTATATATAAGTGACCAACAGCCTGAGAAAGAAATTAGGGAAACAATTACTTTCACAATAGCTTCACACAATGTAAAGTAATGTGGGATAATTCTAACTAAGCAAGTGATATCCTGGTAATAATAAAATCTTCAAGTTTTTAACAAAAGAAATTGAAAATGTATCAGAAGATAGATGCTCATGGATTGGTAGGATTAAGATAGTAAAAATTGTCATCCTACACAAAGCAATAAATGCATTCAGTGCATTCTCTATCAGAATTAAAACACAATTCTTTACAGACTTTAAAAGGATAATTCTCATAATCAAATGGAAAAAAATACAGGATAACTAAAATAATTCTGATCAATAAAAAACAGCTGATTGTCCCACCATTTGTGATTTTAAGTTGTACTACAGAGTTATAGTAAAAAAAATGGTATAAAAATAACATTGATTAATTTAATTGAATTGCAGACCCAGACATAAATCCAAAAACATATGGACACCTGATTTTTGATAAAGAAGCCAGAAATATAAACTGGAAAGGCAGACAGCATCTTCAACAAATGGTGCAGGTAAAACTGGATGTCTCCATCTAGAAGAATGTAAATATTTATACTTACTTTCCCTGTACAAAACTTCAAGTGGATCAAGGACCTCAGGATAAAAATAGATACACTGAATTTGATAGAACATAAAATGGGAGTAGTTATCAATTCATTAGTACAGAAGATAACTTTCTGAATTGAGCACAAATAGTGTGGATAAAAAAATACCAATTAATAAATGGGACCTTATAAAACTCAAAAGCTTGTGTTAGTCAAAGGATACGATCAAGGGACAAGGGATCAGCCTACCAAATGAGAAATGATGTTTGCCAACTTTGTATACAATAGAGGCCTGAAATGCAAAATACATAAAGAACTCAAAATACTAGATATCAAAAATCAAATAATCTAATTAAATAATTTGGTTCTAAACAGAGAATTCTCAATAGTAAACGTTCAAATGGCTGAGAAACACTTATATTTGTGTTCATGTGGTTAAAGAAATGTTTAGCATGCTTAAAAAATCAGGCAAATGCAAAACAAAATTATCTAGATATTCCATCTTACACCTGCAAAAAAGGCTAAGAAAACCCAAGTGACAACTCATGCTGGAAAATATGTGGAGCAAGGGGAATGTTTCTCCTTTTCTGGTGGGAGTTTAAACTTATAGAGCCCCATGAAAATCAATATGGAGGTTCTTCAGAAAATTTGGAATTTATGTAAGTCAAGACCTAGCTATACTACTCCTGGGCATATATCCAAAGGATGCTCATCTGTCCTCTTGCTCAATTATGTTCATTGTTTATTTATAAATAAACTTTGGAAACAACCTAGATACCCTTCAAGTGAATGATTTAAAAAATGTGATACTTTAATACAACGGATTGTTACTCAGCTCTTGAAAAAAAAATGGCATCATGAAATTTGCAGGCAAATGGATGGAACTAGGGAAAAACATTCTGTTTGATTTAATCCAGACTCCAAAAGACAAATGCACTATTTATCCATTTATAAGAGGCTATTAGTTGTCAAGTAAATGATAAGCAAACCATAATCCATAAATCCGGAGAAATTAGGTAGAGGATTCTAGGGGTGGTGCTACGTGGATCTCCATGGGAAGGGGAAATATATTTTGTGGATGGATTAGAGGTGGGTGGGGGTGGGAACAGGAGAGATCAGGTATGGTGGTCAATAGAATGGAGGGAGAGAGTGTGAGGATGGACAGCTGAAAGTAGGGGCTTTGGGGTATCTATGGGAAGTTAATGCAGTGGAAACTTACCAGAAGGTGATCTAATAAATACTCTTATTAATGGTGTACATGACGTCACAACTGGCCTTCTGTTGTAGTCCGGCAAGGCTTCCAGTAGAGGGACTGATTTGCATTCAATTGAGTTGTTGTCCAAGAGGGTATTACAGAAATCCCCAAACAACCTAGGATGCTGATAAGACAAAGGGTTGCTCTCTGCAAACTGACAATAGAACTCCATTGCTGAGAGCAACATCCACACAACTCACTGAACATTGAGACGTTGTGCTGGTACCTTCATGAGGATTTCACACTATGTTTTAATCTCTTTGGTGTGGGAAGGTACTATGAAAGTTACCAAAAAAGAAATGTGGATACAAACCCAGCCAAAGAGCCATTGTCCTGTCTGCTAAAAATGCTAGGTTAATGGTGGCACCAACTTTTTGGGAGTAGCCAAACAATATCTGATTTGATTTAAGATCCACTCCAAGAGAAGGAACCCATACCTAACACTGCTAGGGAAATATGAACCAGAGAGTAGAAAGCTCAAAGACTTAGGGGAAAAGTAAATACTATTAGTGTAAAAGATTTAGAAATGATTTCTAATGATATTCTTCTATGTTGAGGAATCACTGCCTTATCCAGTTATCTCCAACTGTGAGAACCAAGAGGGTCTCAGACACATTTACTGTCTCTTTGGGCTTTTTTTCACCTGTTGCATAGTCTTGTCTAACTTCATTATGATAGCTTTTACTTCATCTTGTTATATTTTATTTTGCCATGTTGATTCCTATCTCTTTCTTAGATGACTATTATTTTCTAATTAGAGAAAGAAAGGGAGGGGATCCAGAGAGGTGGAGAAGTGGGTCGTTGCTAAGAGGAGTAGAGGGAGGGAAAACTATAATCAGAATATATTGTATAAAAAACCTACTTTCAATAAAAAAGAAAAATATTAAGAACGGAAAAGGCATACTGTAATGTTTACTTTATTGAATCCCTTGAATTTACTTTTAAACTAAATGCATTTATATTCCTTTAATATTTCTTTTCTTAATAAAATTATAGCAGTGATTCATTTAATGTATTTAATTATTTTGGTTACTATTCATAATCATTTTACTGTCTTTAATATGAAAATATACTAAAAATTATTTCCTTAATACTCATAATACTAAGAGTAAACTATATCACTAATCCAAACATACAAATGCTATTTCAATTACTAATTTTTAGATCCTTTTTAAAACTTATTTTTGGATTATGCTATTCAATTTGAATCCCATCTTTCTTAAAATTTCATTATTTAGTAGCAATACTTATAAAATACATGACACTCTGAGGGAAATTAAAACTACTAAGATCATTTGCATTGAAATATCTGAAAAGGACACATTAAACCAAAATATTTTTTTATAAAAAGTAAAATTACTGTGTGCATTTAATTAACCTGGATACTTTTCAATTCCTTATACTGTTGACAATTAAATGTTAGCTGATGTGGGAAATCTAAGGACAGCATCTGGTTTTCAAATATTAGCATAGTGTGTGAAATCATAGGCAATATCATTTCCTAAATCACATGCATGTCTCAGCACAGGTGATTATTTTTCCCCAGATAAGTCACACTACGTTTCTTACTGAAATCAACTGTCCCTCCTGAATGTCTCAGTATATTGTTCCACTGCTGTGATCTCGATATCCCAACAGACATTTTACTTCAAATTATTTTGTGTAACAAAGATAACAACTATTTTCACACATTTTTCATAATGAGTATAATAGGAAAAGTTTCTATGGTGCAGTTTCCTCTCAAAATGTTTACAAAGGTGAGTTTTCTCAGGGCCAATTGATTAAGATATTTATTATGAGTTTATGGTTTACTTAAAAGCAATGTTGGAAATATGCTTCATATGTGATAATATAACTGTGCATTTTAGTGTGTGAGAAAAATACTACAGAATTATACCATTTGCACTCTCTTATTAAAACAGATATGTCATCTCCAAAGTAACACATTTTGTTCACCTCTTATTTCAGAAATGTTAAAAGAATTCTGTGCTATGGTATGTTACAATATTATCAGGCCTATGGTGGATCAGAAAAAAGATACTAATAAAACGTTTTCAGAATTGTGCAGCTTTATTTGAGTAAAGATTGTCTCAGATTGAAATGATGAGCCACATTACTATTATCATGACAATAAAAATGCTTCAATAAAAAACGAGGCTCTTAATTTGATTAAGTTGGGAGATCCATATGCCCATGTTGCAGCTTAAATGACTGAAGGGATTAGACAATTGCTATTTCCATCAAAATTTCAAAATTTTAAAACCCTGACATTGGAACAGAATTTTTCTACCTAAATGACTATTTACCACCTGTGTAAATAACCTTGCTCATTTTTATAAGCATTGAGGGAAACAACATAGACTGAGATCCATAACACCCTAATGGTGCTTTTATAAGCTTTGAATTTAATAAAGAAGTTGTTTAATGATTTAAGGTATGCCTATTAATAAATGCTGGTAAATCATCATACCTTATCATCTTTTGCAATCTGAAAAACCTCACTGGGGAAAATAAGAACAATATGGTCTATATTTTCTTTATTTAAATAAAATTATGTCTATCTGTCCATGTATCTTTAAGATTTGACTATATCATATTTAATTTAGTTCATTTAATTATTTCTTTCTTTGTGCGCAAGCATTCACGTGCACATGTGTGTGTTCATGCACACACATGCATGATGTGTGGTGCGCATGCCCTTGAATATAAAGGGGTGGGACAAAAGAGTGTTTGTCATTATGTGAGTTCCAGTTATATTCTTACTCAGTCTTTCTGACAAGACAGCGAAAGTTACCTTTACCTTGCTGAGTATGCTAAAGTGTTAAATATAGAAAAATGTTGGGTGAAAGCAGATTAATCCTTTCTGCAATACTTGTTGTTATTGAAGAATTGGGGACTAGGCAAAAACAAATGATGCCTGACTATCAAATTTTCTGGCATGCATGTCCCATGGCAGGTATGTTATGGTGAGAGGGTAGTTAATGTTCAGTCAGGTTTCACTTTCACCATTATTTGGGTAGGAATGAGACTTATATTGTTAGGCTCGTATTGTGAAGTACTTTTACCTACTGACCAACATTTTAGTTCTTGTGAAGTATCCTGTCTCAAGTAATATGATCAAATTCATAGACATATCATAGTTGCCAAGTAGAGAAAATAAAGACTTGAGTATGTCATTAACAGAAGTTAGAATACTGTGAATTCTCTTCACATGCAAACTAACATAATTCTGTCAAAGGACATATGGCAACCTTAAACTGGCTCTGCAGTTCTTAAGATGATGAAATGATGAATGTGAATGTTATTGACCTCCAGACAACAGCCTGGGAGGTCAGATTTCTTGCAAGACCATGACCCATGTCCACATTCTAGTAGCAATCTTCCTTCATCTCTTTCATCTCACTACTTTTTTGAATTCCTTAAGTATTTTAAGACAGTTTTTCTAAAGGAAAAATAAAGTCTGGGTTTACATGTCACCTGAAGAGCTTGTTAACACTAAAAGTGAAGACCAGCTCTCAGGTAAAAGAGGTATAACTAATTCTCAGATTAATTCTTAGAACACAGTGTGACTTGCAAGCACAGAAAATCATTAACATATGTTAAGACTATAAATAGCCAAGGTACGAAACTATTTTTAAATTAAAATCCAAAGTATTTTTTGGCAAGGTTCTTACATATTCTGTCTTTTCCAGGAATATACATATTAAGCATGTTAAGATTATAACCTGTTGGGGAGTAACATCACCAAAAATAATGCCACCATACCTGTTTGAATACAATTGTAGTGATCTGGATACAACTGCCTCAATATAGCTCTTTATGTGATTGTAAACACTTCAGTATGTCCTAGTTGTTCTAACAAATGCACATGTTAAAATTTTTACCCTTTTACAATGTTTCTTTATTCTTCTACTAAAAGTATACTAGGATACTGATAGTTACAAATTTTGTGCTTATACTCTATGTTGTCTCTGAAATATCTTTCATAACTAGAAACGAAGCACAAGAAAATACATTTATAAAAAGCTGGGAATTGAATGGATGATATCTGCTAATTCTAATTTTTGCTGATCTAGCTTTTCAACTCCTGTAAGAGATGGAGTAAACTTACTGACTCTGGTTTTAACTCATATATTGGAAGAGAGATTATGGTTATATAAATGGATCACAGAAGATGCTTCTCCAAGAATTACAAGAATTAAAGTGGACACTGTTCTTCTCACACACTTCTCTCTACTATTTTAGAGACCAGAAAATCTACCTTAGCAGAATTGTAACCTCCACCCAGATCTGCTATATCCTACCTAGGTATTAATCAAGATCTAAATCCTTTGTATGCACCAAGTTAGCAAAGTGATGATTAAGCCATTTCCTAATCACAAACCTGCTAGTAACCTAATCACTGTTGATAGCAGCAAGCTGGATGCCCTCTCTCCATGCCACAACCCCAATTCTGCATCCTTCTTATATCTTACATCTGGGTACATTCTACATTATGGCATACTATAATACATTAATTCCTTAATCAGGAGAAGTTGGGGCATCAGTGATGGTCTCTTCTCTGGGCCAGAACAGTTATGATGATTGGATAGACAACTATCAGTGTCAGGCCAAAATGTCACACTGTGCATACCTCCTTTTCCAAAGGAAAATATGTGTCTGGAAGAAGCCTTGCCTGCTCAAAACATGACTGTTTCTCTAGGCAGAAAGAGGACAAAGCCTTTTATTTCTCTCTTGTAAATCTTACTCCATGATTGAGCAACCTTTTTGTTTGTTAGTTTTATTATTTTAAATATGCTGTCCTGCATTTTCTCCCAGTCTTACTCTCCTGGTCTTTTAGAGTGACTGCCAGCCTTGAATTTTTGCAGTCTTGAATTCAACTAGCAATTCTTCTTCCATGTTGTTCTTACCCTTCAGAGATAACATACATTTCTACATACCTGAACCATAGAAATAATAGAATACCTCACCTTCCATAATACAAAGTAAGTAATAAAAGGACTAGCTTCAGTCATTCTAATATACTATGTGTCCTTGAATGTAAAGGGAAGGTACAAGAGAGAGTTTGCTATCATGTGCTTTCAAGTGATATTCTTGCTTAGGTCTCATTAAGAAGATAGTAACTGTTATCTTTGCTAATTGAGTCTCCTAGCATGATAAATATAGATAAGTTTTGAATCAAAGCAGATGGATGCTTTCTGAAATGTTTGACATTGTTGACAAATTGGGGACTGGGCAAAAATAAACAATGCTTGACTACCAAATGTCCTAGTAATTTTAAGTTTAATGTCCTTTATGTCAGCTTCCATTTCAATTTGAAATCTCTTTATTAACCTCTATTGCAATTGAATAGACATAGGAAAAGCTAACAGAAAGGGTCAGAAAAATTAGATTGCTTAACTTTCCAATCCTAAATCTATGTGAGAAAGGCTATCTGTTGTCTCTATTTGGTTATTATTGCTTCATTTTTTTCTACTTTACCATGCCATGGCTCTGGTATTTAAAACCCTTATAAACATAATGTTTTTTCTGCATACTTCTGAGTAACTATTTGAGGTTAATTCCATCCCAGATTTATATGCTTTGACAGTTCCCAGCTGTTACTCAAGCAAGACACACACACACATACTGCTTGCTGAACAGAATGCACTCACTGTAGTTATGATTGCTGCACATCTGACAGAAAACTGTGTTCACATTGGCCAACTGACACTTATGGACATTTAGAGTTAAGTTATCAAAGAACTAAATCACAGATGATTAAAATGTGAAACTTCAATGATTAATGATATTCTATATTTAATCATCATGGGCAAATAGAAAGAGGAAAGCACACAGACTCCTAGAATTTTAGGTGCCTCATACTGGCAAGTTTAAGGGTAATGTTGCAGTCTCTAAACAAATTTCTGAATTCTAGACTGTAACTTCAGTGTTCTCTTTCATTCCAATTGATGCCAACA
>LOEQ01008470.1:40841-52406 GCA_001685075.1 Bramus lutescens | reverse complement strand
TTTTGTGTGTACTTGTTTTAGGCCAGGCATAGTTTTCTATATACTTAATATTTATTAAGAAATTTAAAACAAAATTTTCTTATGATGTGCTTTATAATTGAAAGATTATATTACGAAATGGGGAAATTTGACCAAGGTAGAAGTGTTGATACAAAGAAGGGGTCAGTCAACTCTGCATATGTATGAGATAATTTTTCTCAGTTCACTGCAATAACAGAAGCAGTGGGAGAATGACTGTTTCTACCACCCTTTCCCGTATGAAGAGAGAGGCATGCAGCATCTTAGATGGGGCAACAAAAGCAAATGACCCAAATGTTTGCCAAAACTAATGGGAAACAGAAAGAGACCAGCAAAGTGCTGACAGTCCTCATCTTTAACAATAAAGTTGTTCTAACTATGCAATGCCACAGTTCCTTCTGAGATATTCCACAAGTAAACTTTAAATTCCGGGTATGGAAGAAAGCACTATCTTGTGTTCATTTTGCGTTATTCACTTGAAGCTCTGTAAAGCTATCATCACTATTCTTCTGCTAAAACAATGAGTCACATATATTTTGAACTTACCAAGGACCACACAGATAGTGAGCTAGGGTGTTTAAATGGTCACTTCTCTATAGGTCTAAAGCCTCCTTCACTTTGCAAACGCTCTCCTTGTTGCTGCTAAGTTAGAAGTGCCAACAACAGTTTAGTGCAGGTGGGGAAATGTCTAGTGCAACAGACCTTCTAAGCCACTAAAATTTTAATAGCAAACCAACAATAAAATGTGGTCATTTCATTGTTTTTCCTATTTCTTTTAAATTATTGTATAATAAGAAACTTGAAGGCTCTTTTGAAATAAAACAATACTGGCAAAAAGAGAAATAATATATGAATCATTATTCTAAAGAGGGAAAAGCCTTGAAGTAATGTGTTTTCCTCCCTTTTGTGGTTTGTGAATCAAGAGTTCTGTTTTTTGTTTGTACTTCCTCACCCTCATAATATATGTTTGCTTCACATGATTGATGGTTTTCTATATATCACCCCTTCCTTGGGCTTTATTAAGCAATTTTAGGTAGATTCATTTTGCATGTATATTTGTGTATATATATTTCCATTGCTAAGTTCCAATTCTTCTATTATAGTGAACTTATAAAGTTACCTTGTTTTTATTCTTTGAGGAAATTCTATATGCCTCTATTGAGATTTACGATTTTCCCTCAAATTCTGAAAGGTAGCTACTTTAGATATTTAGAAGATATCTAATATCTTATTTTAAAATTTATTTTAGCTGATATAAGGAAACAGAAATTATAAATTGTTCATGTTAATGGAGAATTACATAATGTAATTTTGTACATTTTGAATGATATTTAAATCAGCTTAAATATCAAATATTTGTTGTTTTTGCCTATTGTGGGGAAGAAGATCAAACTCATTCTTACATGCTTTACCAGTAAGGAAACATATACAGTCACAATCATTTCTTAAAAAATTAGTGTTACTTTTGGTTTTTAAGATTATAATATAGTTACATCATTTCCCCTTTCCCTTTCCTCCCTCTAAACCCACCCCTATATCCATCCCTGCTCAAATTTGTGACTTGTTTTTCACTAATTGTTATTATATAAGTACAATTTTCTCAGTCTGTATATTATTTGTATGTATATGTTTTTAAGGAATGACCATTTGATGTTGGATAACCAGTTGGTGTGCTCTTCGGTAGCAATCCTTAGCTGCCTGTAGTTCTTTGTGTAAAATGTGGCCTCATGAGCATTTTACAATCCATGTTAGCATGTGTATTGGTGTAGTCCTTGTTCAGGTCATGTTTTGGGAGCCATGTTGATGAGACTTCAGGACCAGAGCCTCTCTATCATCTTAGGAGACATAGTCACACAAGAAACTCTCAGTTCTTCTGGTTCTTAAAATCTTCCCAACCTTTCTTTTGCAATGATCTCAGCCTTGGATCAGCACCTGTGTTGTAAGTATATCCATTGAGACTGGGCTATAGGTTGATGGGTTGTGTGATGTGTGATATTTTCATCAAATTTTGACAATAAAATTTGCTTTGAGGCAGAGGGTAGAGCTAGCCACTAACTGACTAAAATTAACCATAGATATTTTGGAGGACTGAGGACAGGTAGGAGACAGGCGGAGCTGAGAGAGGATCTCAGTCTTTGGATGGAGAAACACCACTTCTCAGATCATTCAGGTTCATACCCCGATATCTGACTCCAGATTTTTTATTGATAAAGAATAACTAGATAAATGCATCAGTCGTGGTTTCTGTTTATGGTGTCTCCCTGTTTCCGTGCTTTAAAAAAAAAGATAAAAAGAAGTTTCCTTGATAAAACATGAGGGTGGATGTGAGGACAAATATTTAGAATGTTATTAGGATTTATGCCGGTTAAGAAAATCGGTGCTTACAAGCTCTCCTGCAAGACTCATTACTTCATTAGCCCTGAGTAATTGGCTGGGTTTCCAGGACTAGGCACAATTTCCCTCTGGTTGAGCAAGTCTTAAGTACAACTTGAGAACGGTTAGTTACCTCCAAGGTATGTGCATCCCAACTGTGTTCTTAGGGTTATTGTGCTATGCTGGACGTTGTGGTTTAAAGACATCATAGCTATGTAGGACTGTGAGTTGCTTCCCTCCTTTGGAAGTTTCATGGTGCCTTCTGCTATCATGAAAGCTATTCCTCAGGGATGAGGCATTCACATCAGTTCTAGCCCAGGGCCCCCAGGGGTGTCTTTGACAACAGGGACTTACCTTTCATCTCTTGGGGGCATTGAAGTGCACTAGCAATAGCCTATAATGTTTTGGGTGTCTCTTTGGATAACCCTGACCAACAACTGAAAAGAAGGCATCCCATGTCTGGTACTCAGGACTTTGTTAGATGTCGTTGTTTTTTTTTTTTAAGAGGGTATTGCCATCATAGATGGCAAAATTACATTTAAATGTATATCTGTATGTATATTTACACCAACTTACATGTACTGCAGGTAACTTTTAGGCAGCTAGCTTATATCATGATTCCTCATGACTTTTTCAGATATCTTTACTGTTATTTTGCCCACGTCTTCTGTATATATCTCCCTTCCCATCTCTAATTAGAATTCCATATTTGTTTTGCCCACTATTTCAGATCACTTCAGCCCACTATTCTCCTCTCTAGGGCTACTCTCCCATCCTCCAACCCCAACCATGATCCCATTTCACTTTCCTGGTTTCAGCAGTTACTCTGGTTATGTTCTCACAGCTGAAGATTGTGGTCCAGGAATTTGAGATGAAAGAGATCTTGTAACATTTGCCTTTCTGGGTTTGTTAGTTCACTCGATATGATCTTTTCCAGTTTCATTTGTTTACCTGAAAAATTCATGACTTCATTCTCATTTACAGCTGAATAGTATTCCAAGGTATATGCATATCATCATTCATATGTCATTCACCAGTTGAAAGACAACTGGGTTGCTTCCTTTACCGAGCTACTGTGAGTAGAGCAGCAATGAACACAATTGAGCAAGTATCTATGGAGTAGGATGCAAAGTTCTTTGCCCATGTACCAAGGAATGGTAACCCCGGGTCCTTTCATAGATTTATTCTTATCTTGAGGATTCTCCACACTGCTTCTTAGATGCATTTCCATTCCCTTAGTTGCTAAGAAAGAACATTTTTGTTGCAATATTCTTAGGCTTTTTTTTTAACTTTTAAGAACTTTCTATTTAATTCCCAGGCCCACTTTTTCAGTAGGTTATTTATTTTCTTTAGCTCTTTGTTTGAGTTCCTTAAACTTTGAGTCTTGTAAACAGAATACAGACATTCATTGAAAAGCTTATCCACCATTATCTTATCATTTTTTATTGATGAAAACTTTCAAAACCTCTTCTTGTAACCTTTTTAACTGTATATTATCTTGTTATTAACTAATTTTTATAGTGACAATTTATACCTCTATTTAATGTATTGTGGTCCCTTTTATTCCTTCTCCCTCTTACCTCTCTCCCAACTTAACCATCCCTGCCCCCGTTTCTCTGTAAATTTATTCTCCACACTCATGCTTTTTTGTTTTCTCTGCTTTACCTGTGGCCTATTAAGTTTATTCACTACTCTCTGTGATCCAGAGTTTGGAATTATCCATTGGAACCTGGTGGACTCTCAGTGGGTAGATAATTGAAGATAATGACTCCCCATCTGCCGCGGTCTAACAATAACCAATAGTTCAACAATAAGGGATGTGACTTTATGAATACCCCGTGAGTAACTTTACATGGGGCCAGTTTTTTGCAGATCTAGTACAAATACTCACAGCTTCTATGAGTTTATGACAGCACTGGTTGAGTTGTGTCCAAAGAACTGAAGTTCTCCCCATTTTGCTCATATCTTTGCTCTTCCTTTCCTCCTGCTCTGTCTTTTGCAACCTTAGCTGAGGTTTAGAGCATGTTGTCTAAGTTTGTTGCTTTAGTAGAAAAATCTCATCATGGTCAGTGACAACTAGATTTACTATTGTTGAAATATACGTGCTACCTGAACCAACTTACAGATTCAGGTAACTGCCAATCAAAATGTCACTAACAGATTTCATGTGACTAGAAAAAAAAACATCAAAATGTGTATATAACTAAAATATTTTTGAAAAACCAAAGCCATGGTAAGGCAAAAGACAGATCAGGGGGCTAAAGTTACAACATATTACAAAACTGAAGTAATCTGAATAGCAAGAAGCTGGCATAAAACCAGACAGGAACAGAGAAGAAAATAGAAAAATAGATGTATTGATCTACACAAAACTGATCTTGGACAACTATGCTAAGGACTTGCATGGCATTCAGATACCTTTTCAATAAATGGAGCTGATTAAACAGAATGTTCAGATGCAAGAAATAAAACTTGATTAGAGGGCTAGATGAGCAGACCAGAAAAATGGCTCACTGGGTAAACATACTTGCCGCTAAGCTTGACGTCCTGAGTTTCATCCCAGGTTCCACATGATAGAGACTTTTTAAACTGGATCCCACAGTTCTCCTCTGAAACTTACATGTGCACCATGGAATACACACACACACACACACACACACACACACACACACCATAGGTGAATAAACACATATAATAACCTTTAGCCAGGCGGTGGTGGCACACACCTTTAATCCCAGCACTCAGGAGGAAGAGGCAGGCTGACCTCTGTGAGTTCAACGTTATCCTGGTTTACAAGAGCTTGTTCCATGACAGCTAGGGCTGTTACACAGAGAAACCCTGTTTCGAAAAACAAAACAAATATCTTTAAAACTAGATTGCTAAAAGAGAGATAGTATTGAAAGCTGCAAAAAGAAAGGGCGGAATGTTGGGGAAGAGGAGGGCATGGCTAACCAAAGTGGAGGATGCATGAAAAAGCCATATAGAAACTGGCTATTATGTAATCCAATTAAAAAACATAAAATAGAGTTCGGAGGAAACTTGATGCATAGCTAAATGTGTGGCTCTTAGAGGTAGCAGGTTATGCACCCAAATCTCCAGTGCTGCTCCATAATAACCTTTAGCCAGGTGGTGGTGGCACACACCTTTAATCCCAACGCTCAGGAGGAAGAGGCAGGCTGACCTCTGTGAGTTCATAAACAGTCCCTAGAGACAGCTCCCCTCCCCCATATAATGCAGGTTTTTTTTTCCCTCTTGACTGTCCAAAGGAACTATAGGAGAGCTAACATTATTGCTGAAGATTTCCAGTTGCAGAGATATCAAGCTGGAATCGACAAGGAAGCCTCCTGCCTATTCACTATCTTTCAAAATGTTAGAAAGCGCTCTGCAGGCTCTTTGTTGTGGAAGGGGGCCTCAGCAGTCCTACTCCTTTGTAAACACTACAAACTTCCATATCACTCTGCCAGGCAAGGTATGCCCAGTTCTGCAGTAGTGACATGACGTGTGTGTGTGTGTGTGTGTGTGTGTGTGGTGGGGGTAAGGCACCATCTTTTGGTTGCACATGAATCCCATTCCCCATAAAGAAATCCATGCCTTGTGCTACAAATTTGGTCAATAACTCATTCCCGCAGGGGTCATAGTATCCAGTGTTTCCCTTACACACTTGTTTAACTAGACTGACATAGAATCAAGCGACTTTCTAAATGTCTATGTTTATACCTGTAGATAAATGCTACTATCAGCTCTAAATAGTGAAGCATCTCTTTGCAGTAAAGGATAGTGACTATAGAATTTATGCTCAAGATGCCAAATGCTCAATAGTTTGGCAGAGAAATGTGAGCAGAAGCAAACTAACAAAAGTTTGTCTGCCCCGCAGAGGTGTCTGCCTGCAGTGATGCCGACCTAGACTGACCACATGGGCCATCAGATTATTTTATTTCAGTTGATCAGTTGGGTGAGTCCATCTGAGCTAGACATTTACCCAGTCAGCATTTTGAAAAGACAGTTAAAATAGCAGTTAGAAATAGCTGAAGTAGCTAGACAGGCAAGAAATTTAAATATAGCTTGTATATAATTAGGTTTGACTATTACATTTTTTATATAAACTCTTCCAAATTAGGAAATTTTTTCCTATTTTGTCATAATATATACTGTGATTAAGTTTTCTCTTCCACTGCAATATGTGACCACTGAGCCCTGGATCAGCCCTAAACCTCTTGGGATATGAAAAGAAGTTGTATGCAGGGAGCTCAACTATGTGATTTCTTGGTCCTGAAACCCAATCATTAGATTGTCTACCAATGTGACAACTGAGTAGATATTTAAGGTTCATGAAGGGCAATGATCTTACTCAGTTTCTGCATAGGCTAATTAGATCATGGATTGCATACTGTAGAGCTATTTGTCTAATAAACATTTCTGGGTGCTTGAATATTGATTCGTAACATAGTTCTGCTACATCACCTCAGGAACTTTGAGAGCACAGAATGGGTTCTATATGACTTTCAAGGATGTAGTCAATGAATGGAGTCTTCATAACTGGTTCCTCATCTGCTACCAGAGTCTTCTTTATATT
Source organism: Bramus lutescens (assembly GCA_001685075.1). Taxonomy (NCBI): domain Eukaryota; kingdom Metazoa; phylum Chordata; class Mammalia; order Rodentia; family Cricetidae; genus Bramus; species Bramus lutescens. The sequence continues at coordinate 45,442 of LOEQ01008470.1, read as the reverse complement.
TCTATATATTTCTTTTTAATTTTATTTCAGCAACTTGTCTCGGGCTTCTTACATGAGTGAAGAGTTTTAGTTTTCCCTCAAAGAACTATATAAAGCCATATCATCCCTAACAAGCCATTAGAAAATCTAATTTTATAGATTGGAGAAAAAGGAATGAATCTCTATCATGTTTACCCATTTATGTACCAAGTACAAATTATAGGAATACTGGTCATAATTTCTAACTCACAAACAGAATTAGATAACAAAACATGAATTAAGTTTTCCAAAAAGATGTAACCTCTTTTTGTAATTTACCAGTAAGCTGCACATTTTAATACATACAGTTTAAAGAGGTTTGGCATATGAATGCACCCATGCGTTTATAAGCACTGCCAGGTAAGGGGCATCTTTGTTATTTCTCCCATTCTATCCTCAAATCTTCAGGCATGAACAAATTTGGCTTCTGTCACTTTAGTTTATATTTTATAGAATTTTATATAAATTCTACTGTGTAAAATATCTTCTGTATTGTTTCATTTCTTTGTTTCTTTTTCTACTTGGCAGAATAGGTACATTTTGATTCTTCCATGCAACTACAGTTCTATTTCAGAATACAAGCACCTTATTTTTTATTTATTTGCTTTTTTGTTGTTTTGGTTTGTTTTTTTTTTTNTTTTGAGACAGGATTTCTCTGTGTAACAGCCATGGATGCCTTGGCACTCATTCTTTAGACCAGGCTGGCCTCAAACTCACAGAGATCTCCTTGCTACTGCCTCCCAAGTGCTGGGATTAAAAGCATCCACACCATTGTCCAGCTATGTATTTACATTTTTAAGGGCACTTGGGTCATTTTCAAATAAGTCTAAAAAGGACATATTGGCACAAGTCTTTTATTGTCACATTTGATTCATGTTTTATCCAACACTTACTGACATCAGTTCTTTATACTCTGGCCATTTCTACTATAAAATAGTGCTTCAGAGTGATTTAACTTCAAGATTCAGTATTATTTTCTATCCAGTTTTATGTTGAGGTCTTGGATCCACTCAAACTTGAGTTGGATCTATTTGTGTCCTTCTACAAGATGATATTCAGTTATACCTGTATTATTTGTTGAAGATGCTTTATTCCTTCTGCTACATAATTTGGCTTCTTTGTCAAAACTCAGGTGTCATATGATATGAGATTCCCCTCTGTATGCTGTGAATACCATTGGTTAATAAAGAAACTGGCTTGGCCTGATAGGGCAGAGAAGAGCTAGGTGGGGAAAACTAAACTGAATGCTGGGAGAAAGGATCAGAGCAAGTAAGGAACCATGAGACAGATGGCAGAACTTTACCCGGTAAGCCACAGCCAAGTGGCATACACAGATCGATTGAAATGTGTTAAATTAAGATATAAAAATTAGCCAATATGAAGCTAGAGCTAATGGGATAAGCAGTGATTTAATTAATACAGTTTCTGTGTGGTAATTTGGGGGCTGAGCGGCCAGGAACAAACAAGTAGCCTCCTTACAACAGTCTTAGCTGTGTGGATTTATATCTGGATCTTCAATTTGATTTCATTGGCCAATCTGTATGTTTTTATGCCAATGTCATGTGGTTTTTATTATATAGCTCTATAGTAGAGCTTGAAATAAGGGATATTGTTACCTTAGGTAATTCTTTAATTGTACAGGACTGTTTTCGCTATCCTGAGCTTTTGTTTTGTTTGTTTTTCCATATGAAGTTGAGTATTATTTTCTCATGGTCTGTAAAGAATTGTATTGGAATTTTGATGAGGATTGATTTGAATTTATAGATTGTTTTTGGTAAGATGGTCATTTCTGCCATGCTAATTGTACCAATATATGAGCATGGGAAACCTTTCATCTTCTCATATCTTCTTCAATTTCTTTCTTAAAAGGCTGGGAGTTCTTTTCATACAAGTATTTCAATTGCTTGACTAGAGATATACCAAGATATTTCATATTGTTTGTGGCTATTGTAAAGGGTGTTTTTTGTTGTGGGAATTCCTTCAGCCAATAGCCTTTAAGATACTGGCCTACGTTGGATGTGGTCTCATGTACTATATGATGGAGGTAAACTGTAAGTGCCCCCTTTTATCTGCTTGGTATATTTTTAGGTTCCAATACATGCAGAGGACTGTGGATCACTACCTTTACTGTAAGTTTATCCCCAAACAAATAAGCTTTTGTTATAATCCATTTCAGGCCATTGTGGAACTCTTTGATACTACTACAATTTGGCTCCCAGTAACCTGAGCCCTGGCCATTTGATTTCTTTCTCAGCCCATTTACTATTTGTATACATTAGGGCTCACTTCTACATTGTCTTGAAGAAAGAGGAGTATATATGGTGGATGAGAGTTTGTACAATCAGACATATTTGACAGAGTAATCTACTTTTACTTATTTTCTTTATGGGTGTGTGTCATATTTTATAATTTCCCCTTAGTATAAGTAAAATTATGACAACATTGCTAATAATCAATTCATCACTTTACTTTATAAATACATTATTTTCTTTTATCAGCACTAAAGTATAGTCACCTGGGCTACAAAATGAGGAAGGTAGGCACAAATGATCAAAGGAAAGAAACAAACATGTCCTAGATTTTATCCTTCCCTGAATGAGACTATCAGACTTGGAACACACACTGTCTTCTTTGCTAACTATTACAGAGCTATACTGTGCATTCCAGGAGTAGATCTCTCAAGAAGCTAAAAAAGCTCATGTTTCAGGATCCTAAACTGAATGGATACCATTCCCTTATCTACATACATAGATGCATTTCTAATTTTAACTTCTACTTTTATATTCTAACTTTTAAGAGAACCTGAAATCACATAGTGTATAGAGTTCTTTAATCCTGGACCTGCTCATGTAGGCATTCAATAGATATAAGCTAACATTTTAAGAACCCACTTACTACTCAAGTTACAGTGTTTGTGGATTTCTTCTGAAGATTCCAATTCTCAGCTATGCCATATTCTCTCTGCTTCCTACATATTAATCGTAGGCACCTTCTATATAATATGTCTATTATCACCACTGTAATTCTACAATATGCTTGTTTGAAGTGAAAGCACTCTAGAGAAACAAGATCGTGAGCTTTTTCTATCTCATCCTTACTTCCTCTAGCATACCATTTGTATAACTGAATTAAAAACTAAATATCTGTGAATTTATCATGTCTTTGAAATCTACATAAAGGCATTGGCAAACTCGTTGTAAGCTATTATCATCAGGAGAATAATTGTGTCAGGATCTGATTAATTGTGTAATCATGGGCTCAGAAAGTAACCTACATTATTTCATTTAATAATTATGACCTTTCTGCTGTTCTGTTTTCCCTTTGGAATTCAGGTTCTCATTTTGGAGCTCTGGCAGGTCTGAATCTTGCTGTGTAGACTAGGTTTAGCTCTGTCTTCTCAGTGCTTGGATCAAAGTCATGTACCCTGCCTGTTGTGATCATCACTACTACTACTACTACTACTACTACTACTACTACTACTACTACTACTACTAANTAGTAGTAGTAATAATAATAATAATAACAATAATAATATTTAAATCTCTAATTTGTAGAGAATGCAAGGACATTTTGAAGAGATCAAGGCATCATTCAAGGTCATATAGTAGGTGGCAGGGTAAGGTCATGGTTAAAGCTCAGATGTACGACTGCAAAGCTAAACCTGTTACCCTTCATACTCCACCTTCTGTCTTTAACCCATGTTGCTCAGGCCACAGCCAGTTAAGAAAACCTTAGAAAAACTTATTCTTTTTATCTGAAGTGCTCAGACAAATTTTGGAGTTAATTACATATTCTAAAATTATGCAAATATTAACTTAGTTGTGAATTAATCAATGTTAATCACTTGAAAAATAGCTTTTTAGTTCTAATTTTTTTTCTTGGAGGCATGTCAGAGTCATTGAAATTCTCCAAGTAAGCTTCCTTTTTAAGAATTCTGTTTTTGCCTTGCAGATGAAGACTACTTGAGTTATTTTTGTGTTGAGCAACAGTCACAGTGGGTGATGAAATTAGAAGCAGGTGTAGAACCCCTAATGTATCAGGCTCTGGTTTCTGAGCCCTGGGATCATAGTGAGATTATGGCATTCACCTGCCTTCCCCTTATATTAGGGAAAGAGATACAGATGAGTTACAGCTTAGAAAGTGGAATTGGTGAAGTTATAGACTGAATATTGGATCTGGAGGATATGACTCATTTACACATTTTAATACAAAAGCCACACATTCTTATTTTTGCATTTTGAAAAATCAATGGTTCAGGGATATATTCAGGAAAGAGGGGGCTGAATGATTCTAAGAGCAAGAGGAACAGGAAATTTGCTGCTTTGAGGCTGTGTCTCCTAGAAATTTCAGATAAACAATACCAATGAATGCTCATCAACACGGCTGCCTAGACATGATCTCAACAAAAGCCATGGTGGTGTGGAAGGGAGAAAGGCCAAGAGGCCATAACACTACATAAGGAACTACAGGCAACTAAGTAATTCTGAGAGCAAGAGGAATAGTGCCCTGAAGACATATGGTTGAGAAGGTTGTAGATAGATAGATGATAGATAGATAGATAGATAGATAGATAGATAGATAGA
>LOEQ01008470.1:17187-40817 GCA_001685075.1 Bramus lutescens | reverse complement strand
TAGATAGATAGATAGATAGATAGATAGATAGATAGATAGATAGACAGACACACATACACACACACACACACACACACACATATATATATATCAATAAAGAAAAAGGGGTCATGGATTTGAAAGAGTATAGGGAGGGGGCACATGGAAGAGTTATAATGAGGAAATAGAAGGGAGGAAGTAATGTAATTATAGTATCATCTAAAATAAAATCAAAATACCATTAAAAAAACAAATGGTATGCATGACGAAAAAACTGTGTACAGATATTTAATACGTCTTTATTGAGGTCTGATATTGTGAGTTTTCATCTAGTAACCTAGGAAATCAAAATTTATTATTTTATAGGCACACTGAAGACTTATTCAGATTAATATGGAGGCAGTTTCTGCTTTTCACCTAATTTGGTTAGAATAACTGATTCTGCAATATGAAATAAAACTGTGTCTCAGATGACTCAAAAGAATATTCTGAAATGTGAAGAGGAAGAGAAACACTGGACATCGTTTGCTCTCGATGCTTCAGTTATCTTTTATTTACATAGATTTGTTCCTTATTTAGAGCAGGGTATTTTTAAAATAAACCGGCTGGGAGAAACGGAGAGGCTCTGATTCACAGAAATGAGATGAGTGGTAGTACTGTATCTGAACCTGCTTAAATGTTCACTGCTGTTTTCCTTTCAAAAGTCAAGAAAAAAGAGAAGGAAAGACAGAAACTGCAAGGATGTAGTTGTCAGCAAACATTTTGGGTTTTGTTTTTGTTTGTTTATTTGTTTTTAGCATTTTCTTTTCAGTCGTACATACTGCATTCAGGGCTGGCGTGTGGCAGGCAAGTACTTGGGCAGACCCCCCCACCTGTCCCCCACAGGTGCTAATTTGATTTCTCCACTCCGCATAAGTTGAAATTTGTGTTTAAGCCTTGTTTTTGTTGCTAAACACTTTGGTTCAGTTTCCAAGCCCTTGTGAGATACCTAGATGTACACTCTACCCCAACCCAGAGACAAAAGTACGCCTTGTCATTTGCTCTCCAAAATATAAAATAATTCATGAAACTTATCTTCAAAAGAACAAATAATCCAATTTTAAAAATGGGATATGACCTAAACTGAAAACTCTCAACGGATGAATCTCAAAGGGCTGAAAGACACTTATGGAAATGCTCAACATCCTTAGCCATCAGAGAAATGCAAATCCGAACAACCCTGAGAAGATCAAAAACACTGATGACAACTTACGCTGGAGAGGATGTGGGGTGAAGGGAACACTCCTCCATTGCTCGTGGGAGTGTAAACTTGTACAGTTACTTTGGAAATCAGTATAGTGATTTCTCAGAAAATTAGGAAACAATCTACCTCAAAACCCAGCAATACCGCTGTTGGGTATATACCCAAAAGACGCTCAATCATACCACAAGGGCATGTGCTCAACTACATTCATAGCAGCATTATTTGTAATAGCTAGATCCTGGAAAAAAAAAACTTAGATGCCCTTCAACTGAAGAATAATAAAGTATGGTACATTTGTAATGGATAAATAATGACATCTTGAAATTTGCAGGTAAATGAGTGTATCTAGAAAAAGGTAACTCAGACCAAGAAAGACAAGTAAAGTATGTATTCACTCCTAAGTGGCTTTTAAACATAAAGCAAAGAAAAACCAACTTACAGGCCACAACCCCAGAGAAACTAGACAACAAAGAAAACCCTAACAGAGTCATACATGGATCTACAAAGGAAGGTGAAAAGGACGTGATGTTCTGAGTAAATTGGAAGTGTGAGGGTCATTGGAGAGGATAGAACGGGAGAGAGGAGGGAGGGAAGCAGAGAAAATGTATAGTTTAATAAAAACCATTTTTTAAAAATGTAATCACATCAAGGTTGGTCACCATGTGAAATGGAAGTTGATCTTAACCTCACTTATTATTATTATTATTATTATTATTATTATTATTATAGTTGACTCTAAGGTGTAGATTGCATCTCATTTGCACAGACCTATCTGTTTCAAAACGGAAAGTCAGAGATTCTGAAGGCAAACCAGAAGGATTGATATCTGTAGACATTTTTGCTTCTTGACTCTGATTTTGAAACAAAGGAAAAGAGTGTTTTTGTTTGTTTTTAAAGAAACTGCCAATATACAGTTAAATGTAGAGTCCCCAGTGGTCATTTAGCAGTTCTAAATTATGGTGGCCCCAGGCATTATAGATTTTTCTGGCATACGTAGAACAAATTTGCCAATCACTCTTACTGTTAAACTTTGTGATATGGCTGGGTGCCAGCCAACAGAATGTGAATGAAAGTGATGTCCCTCCCAGGGCTTGCTCATATAATACTGCCAGGTTCTTCTCACTGTCTGGTCTAATACTGGTTGGTGGGCTTAACGGCCTTTAAATGCACATGCAGATACCTGCAGAACCACATAATAGAAGAAGCAAGCATCTAAAGAGTTGCTTGAAGGAAAATCACTTCAAACAGCAAAAGGCATACTGAGATTTCTGGGAGTGAGGAATAATCTTCTCTTATAGCAAGCTACAGAATCCTTCACGTTTGTTTATACAGCAGCTGGTGCTGTCTAAGATAAGTCATACAAGACTTGAAGAAAAATTCTGAATCAAAGTGATGGAGCTCAAGTCTTAGTTATTATTTGTTCTAGCTGTATGTTCTTAGCAAGTATCTTAACTTTTCTGATCCTTAGTTCAAAATGACTGTGATGATCAAAGGATTCCTTCTATACTAAGCATTTAGAATAGATCTATCCTATAATAAATACTACATAGACATGTTATTATTAATTTATATGGTTCTGCAGTCATTTTATTATACTCTTTTCCTAATGCAAATTTTATTTTTTCATTAGGTTAAAGTTTTCAGTACTACATTAAATCTTCTGTAAGAAGCATTGTGTCGATGGTTCAGGTTCAAGGCTGTGATCTGTATCTACTGCTGATAGATCCTATCTATGAATTGTTACTTCTCTACATTTTAATATTTTTAATTTAATTTTGTGTGTGTGTGTGTGTGTGTGTGTGTGTGTGTGTGCAGATGAGTCAGTGTCCGTGGAGGCCAGGAGAAGGAAAGAGATCCCCTGGATATTGAGTTACTGAGTTACTGGCAGTTGTGAGCTCCAGGAGAATCAAACTCATGTCCTCTGTAATAGCCCATGTTCACCTAATCACTGATCTATCTCCCTTGTTTGCTACTTTTCTATACAGCATTATCGACATAAAATATACATGTTATGCAAATCATCTATTTAATGTGTATAACCACATGCCATTTTTGCATATTCACAGACTTGAACATTGATCACCATAACTAATTTTCCATTTATGTATATAGGGTCTTGCTACAATAAAGACTCTAAGTCCAATACTTTCAAATCTCTGAAGTGAATTTGTTGTTTAGCATTCTATGAATTTTTTTGCTTTGTGTTGAGAAGTAGTCACAGCAGAAAACTGTGCATAATAATTCAGATTCATAGTATCTGTGTTCTATTATGTAAAGAATGGCAGAGATCTTAAGTGGTGCTAAACTTTCTACCACAGTGAACTAACTTTCCTCATTCAGGAAAAAAAAACCCTCTCTCTGTGTGTGTGTGTGTGTGTGTGTGTGTGTGTGTGTGTGTGTGTGCTCATGTGAGTGTACTCATGTGTGTGCAGGTGCATTTGTGTGTGCAGAGATAAACCTTTGCTATCATTCCTCAGGCATCACCTTCCTTGTATATTGGGGGGCAAATTAACATATAGGCATGGAGCTTGCCCTGTAGGCAATGCTAGTAGGCATCCTACCTATCTTGGCTTCCCAGTTCTGCAACAGCAAACACCTGCTGCTAATCCCAGTTTTGTTGTTTTTAATGTGACTTTTCACATGCGCTCTGGTGATAAAATTCAGGTCCTCGTACTTGGATGGCAAATCCTTTACTAACTGAGCTATCTCCTTAGCCAATTTTTAAATGGGAGTTAATATATAAGTCAAATGGATTAAAATATATTTTTTAAGCATACGTAACATTACTAATCTGAATTACTTATCTGAAACAGTTCGCCCTCTGTCAAAGACTCTAATGTCACACTCAGCTACAAAATGGAATTCTAAGCATAGTATGTTCCACAAAGAAGAGGCTGAACTCTTGAAACAGTTCTAAAGTGGGGAATGTAATTGCCAACTTTGGCATTTGAAAACACTAGAATAGTCACCAAACCAAGACTGAAAAGTTTCTTCTATCAGGCTGACACAGACCTAGACAGGACAAGAAGCTAATTGCTCAGTTCAGGCTGTATGCATCCCTGGGCCTACGAACATTTTTCTGGGTACCATTTGCACAAAGATAAGCACTGGCCAAGTAAAATTCCCACATTTCATCTTATTTTCTCAGCTTTTTTGCTTCTCTCCATCTCTCAGTTCATATACTCATAAACTGAATATATTTTACTGAGCTGGTCAGAATCCGAGTTCCAAACAGATTGTGGTTTTTGCATTTTATTGTTTATTTCTTCTTTAGTTAAGGTTCAATTGCTGTGCAGAGATGTGGTGACCATGGCAACGCCTATAGGAAAACATTTAATTAGGGCTGGTTTATAGTTTCAGAGGTTTAGTCCATTATAGTCATGGCAAGAACATGGAGGGATGCAGACAGACATGGTGCTGGAGAAGGAGCTGAGAGTTCTACATCTTGATTTGCAGGCACTAAAGAGAGACTGTGCCATACTAGAAATAGTTTGAGCAAAAGACACCTCAAAGCTCATCCACACATGACACATTTCCTCCAAAGAAGCCACATTTCCTAGTACTGTCATTCCCTGTCGGCCAGATATTCAAACATATGAGTCTATAGGGGCCATTCCAAGAAAATAACAGGTCAAGAAACTTACAAAGTGTGCTCATTCAGTCCTTTATTGACTCAACTGTATTTTCTCTTCTGTTGTGGAGCCTGGGAACAGTAAATTCTCCCACAAAGCAGTCCTCACTGTTGGAGAGAATTTGCAAATATGTACTTCCCACTTACCTCAAATGAGAATGGTTTTCTTGATCTGTTTTCTTAATTTGTTTACAAAACAAACAAACACCCCATAAGCGTTTTTAAATATTTTGAGTGGTCCGTATACATTCATAGATAAAGCAAAAGAAACAATGAACTAGATACCCACAACGAAACGTGATTTAAAGACTTAATGGGAATCTTATACCGAACTCTGTAGGAAGCAACCACTGGCACAGGCCTAGGTCTTCTCTCTGCCTGTATTCTGGGAGGACCCCTCTCAACCTTGGGGCTGTTAGTCCATGTTTCCTCTCTTCCCTACCTCTTTGTGTCAGCCCCCAAATTCTGGGAGTCACCCTTCACCTGGGAAGCAGGTAAGCCACCTTCCCTCACTTTCCTATGGTACATTGCAATTTCCCCGTCTCATCTCTGCAGCACACCACTTGAAGAAGCCTGCATTCCTTCTCTGCCTCCATTCCCAGGGACTCCACAAAACTTTGCAATGAACAGACCCCGTTTCTTCGATGTCAGCTTACATTTATGTCAACTATTGATACCCAGAAACATGGTCTGCCTGGGACCCAGTGCCCATACTAGCCTGGGAAAGAGGTAGGCTATTTTCACTCTCCTGACCGTCCTCAATTGCAATCCCCTGGTCCCGGCCACAACCCTGTAGCAGACCACTTACTGTCCTCCAACTCTATCTCCATTCCCTGAGGACTCAGCCAAGCCTTGTTGATGAACCAGATTTTCTCCCTTCTCTCTCCCTTTGGGAAAGTCAACAACATATGGATGCACCTAAATACCTAAGACCACCTTCTACCTGAAACATCCAGTGGCCACACTAGCTAGGCAGGGACACATATAGGAGAATCACAATACCCTTCCTTTTCTCCCTTTCTCCACTATGACCTCCCCATTCTCACCCACCGCTAGTAAACAGGCTGTGTATCTTTCTACTTCTGTGTCATTCACTGGAAACTCCAAGTCTTGATTCAAAATCTGGGACCCTGAGCCCCTTAAACTCTATCTCTCCAGATAATTCTTTGCCTTACTGGACCGCAGTCACAGGATCCCTTTCCAACACACCGCCAACTCCCTGTGGACCCAATTCACTAAACTCTTTTCTGAAGTCCCTCTCAGACTTCACCCTAGCCCTCCTCTGTTCCCCTCTGTCACTCACTGACCTGCACAAGACCCTCATAGCAGGGAACTGACAACCAGCACACTTTCCTAAGACTCACAGAGGGCAATGAAAATCAAGGCATGGAACATGCACCCAACAAAGACAAGACCAAATACCCAGTGCAAAGAACCACAATCATTCCTAAACGCCTAAACACCAGTGCAAAAACAAAATCATTAACAACCAAAACAAGGTATCTCCCTTAGAGCAGAGCAACCTAACTACAGTAGGCCCAGAAAAGTGCAGTAGAGCTGAGAGCAAGACAAGGACTTCAAAATAGTTATTATGAAAATATTCAAGGACCACAAATAGGACATGAATAAAATCACTTAATGAACTCTGTGGGAACACAAACAAACTAGGGAGTGATCTGATGAAGTCAATTCAAGAAATGAAAGAAGAAAATCACTAAAGAAAACCCACAATGAGATTAAACTTGAGATTTAAAATTTAGGAAATGAAGAAAAAAAGGTTTCATCAATAGAGTAAAGGACACAGAAGAATTAATCTCAAGTATTAAAGACAAGGTAGAAGGAATGGATAGCTTAGTCAAAGAAAACACTAAATCTAAAAAAGACCGAGGCACAAAATATAAAGAAAATTTGGGATATTAAGAAAGGAATAAATTTATGAACAGTAAGAATAGAGGGCGAAAAATAACTCAAATAAATGACATAGAAAATATTTTCAAAAACATCAGAGAAGAAAATTTCGTGAATCTAAAGAACGAGGTGCCTGTCAAGATAGAAGAAGTATGCAGAATAGCAAATGGCCTGGACCAGAAAATAACTCTCCATGACACATGATAATCAAAACACTAAGTGTACAGAATGAAGAAAGAATATCAAAAGCAGCAAAGAACAAAGACCAAGCAACATATAAAGGCAGACTCATTAGAATAACACCTGACTTCTCAATAAAGACTTTAAAAGCCAAAAATGCCAAAGGCCTGGATGATGCTACAATTACAATTGTAATTGCAAAACTCAAGTTGGAATATGGAGAAAAAGATATTCTAAAATAAAACCGAAATTTAATCAGTATTCATCTAAAATATAGCTCTAGAGAAGGATTAGAAGAAAAGCATAAATCTTAAGAGGTAAACCACACCCTAGAAAACATAACAACTAAATAATCCCAGACTAGAAAATCAAAAGTAGAAAGAAAAAACTCACACCACCACTACAACAACAAAATGACAGGAATCAATAAACACTGCTCATTAATAACTCTCACTATCAAATCTCTCAATTCCTCATTAAAAAGACACAGATTAACAGACTGGATTAGAAAATAGACTCCATCTATAACAGTTATCCAAAAAATATACCTTACCATCAAGGATAGACATCAGCTTGGCTAAAATGATAGAAAAAGGTATTTTAAGCAAATGGACACAGGAAGCACATAAGTATTTTTACTCTAACATTTGAAAATATAGACTTCAAACCAAAACGAATCAGAAAGGATACTTCATACTCATTAAAGGAAAATCCCACCAAGTGTATGTTACAACTTTAAACCTTTATAATCAAACACAAGGGCATCCAGGTTCATAAACTGACATTCTCATCTATATAAATGGTAGTGGGTGACCTCGGCCTCTCACTCCCTCCAATACACAGGTCACCCAGACAAAGATTAAACAGATAAATTTACAGTTAAATTTAATTTAATCTACAATTAAATTTCTCTGTAGTTCAATAATATCATAAATTAAGTGTACTTAGCAGATATTTACAGAACATTTCAAGCAAACACAAAAGAATATACCTTTCTCGCAGCAATCATAAAACTTTCTTTAAGATTGGCCATAAACTTAGACACAAAGTACACATCAATAGATACAATAAAGTTGAAACTGTACTCTGAATTTTAGCTAATCATAAGGCCTAAAGCTGGATTTCAACAACCCCTGAAACAACAGAAAGTTTATAAATTGATGGACACTGAGCAATACACTATAAAATGAAAAATAGGTCAAGACATAAATTGAGAAGGAAGTTTTAGAATTGGTGAAATTGAAAATAAAACATACCCAAACCTAAGGGACACATGAAGGTAGTTCTACAAAGAAAGTTCATAGCAATAAGTACTGACAAAAAAAGTATTAGAAAGATATCACATTAAAAACTTAATGGCATAGGTGAAAACTTTAGAACAGGAAAGGAAATAACACCTCAAAGGAGTTGACAGCTTGAAATAGTAAAACTCAGTGACAAAATTATTAAAATAGAAATAATACAAAGAATCAATGAAACAAAGAGTTGCTTCTTTGAAAGAAAATTAGTAAGATTGATAAACCCTTAACTGAATTAACTTAAAAACAGAAAATCCAAATTAAAAAAAAAAAACTAAAAGGGGTACATAACGAGAGACACTGAGCAAATCAAGAGAATAGTGTGGATATACATTAAAACTCTGTATTTTATTAAAATTAAAGATCTAAAATATGTAGATAAGTTTCTTGGTATGTACAGCCTACCAAAGTTAAATTAAGATCAGATAAGCAATTTAAATAGACCTATGACACCTAATGACATATAGACAGTAATTAAATCTCCTAATCAAAAATAGCCTTGGGACATATGGATTAAGAGCAGAATTCTACCTCTAAGAAAGAATTAAAACAAATATTCCTCAAAATAGATTCCTCAAAATAGAAACAGAATGAATTTTATGGGGCCACAATTAACACTGATTCTTAAACCACACAAAGAATCAGCAACAACAACAAAACAGAAAATTTCAGACCAATTACTTTTATGAATGCAGATGCAAAATTTTTCAATAAAATATTTTCAAACCAAATACAAAAGCACTCTAAAAATATCATCCATTATAATTAAGTACATTTCAATCCAGAAATGCAGAAATTATATGTAAATTTATAATTTGTATGTAATCCTCCATATGAACAGATTAAAGGTAAAAACCACATAATCACCTCATTAGATACAGAAAAAAACATTTGATAAAGTCTAACACCTGTTCATGACAAAAATCCTATCTGGGTTAGGGATACAAGGAACATACTGCAACAAAATAAATTCAATTTACAGCAAGCCCACAGCCAACATCAACCTAAAAGAAGAGAAACTCAAAAGATTTTCATTAAAATCAGGAACAAAATAAGATGGCCCACTCTCTCCATACCTACTCAATATAGTACTTGAAGTCTTAGCTACAACAATAAAACAAGTAAAGGAGATCAAGGTGTTACAAATAAGAAAAGAGAAAGTCAAAGTATCTTTATTTGCATATAATATGCTTGTATACATAAATGATAATAAAATTACCACCAGAAAAGTCCTACCATGTATAAAGGATAAGCACTTCCATGAAAGTATCTGGGCACAAAATTAACACACAAAAATCAATAGCCTCCCTACATACAATGACAATCTGACTGAGAATAACATTAGGAAGACAATACCTTTCACAATAGCTTCAAAAAATCTTGGAGTAACTTTCACCAGCAAGGGAGAAACTTGTATAAGAAGAACTTAAAGACACTGAAGAAAGAAATTGAATAAGATATCAGATTATAGAAAGATCTTCCATGCTTATGGATTAGTCAGATTAACGTAGTCAAAAATGGCCGTTCTATGAAAAACAAGCTACAGATTCAGTGGAATCACCACCAAAATTCTAACACAATTCTTCACAGAAGTTGAAATGACGATTTTCAGTGTCATGTGGAAACACGGAAGTAAACCAGAAATACACACTGTAACAAATACTGCAATTTCAACAATGGTCTTGGTCAAACTGGGTGGCTCTATGCAAAGGAATGTATATCATCCTGCAGAAACTCAGCTCTGAAAGCATCAAAGACTTCAGCATAAGGCTGGATATCCTGGGTCTGAGAGAATAGAAATTTGGAATAGCCTTGAATTCATTGCCACAGGAAATGACTTTCTGAGCAAACACCAACAGCACATGAACCAAAGAAAACAACTAATAAGGGAGACATCATAAAACTTAAACTCTTCTGTATGGAAAAGATCACGATTAATCAGAGAGTACAGCAGTTGGTAAGAAATTTCACCAACTACATATCTGATCTAGTGCTAACATCTAAACTATATAAAGAACTCAATAAACAGGGCATCAAGAAAACAAATAATCCAATTAAAATAGAGGACAGATATAAGCCGAGAAATCTCAAAAGATGAACCACAAAAGCTGAGAAGCACTTAAAGTAACATTAACATCATTGGTCATAAGGGAGAGACAAATCAAACCTACTTTGAGATTTCATCTTACACCAGTCAGAAAAGCTAAGATCAACAGAACAAATGCCAGCTCATACTGGCAAGGATGTGGTGGTGGTAAAGGGAAGACTCATCCAGCACTGGTGGGAATTCAATCTCGCAGAGCCACTGTGGAAATCAGAGTGCCAGCTCCTCAAGAAACTGGAAATCCACTGCCTTAAGATCCATCTGTACCACTCTCAGGCAGATACCCAAAGGACTAGACATCGCACTAAAGAGAAACTTGCTCATTTGTTGATTGCTGCTCCTTTCATAATAGGGAGAGATTGAAAACAGTCTAGAAGTCCATAACATTTGAATAGAAAATGAAAATTGGGACATTCAGGTAATGGACTATGGTTCAGTTGTTAAAAATAAAACCAGGAAGTCCCCAGGTAAGTTAATATTATTAGAAAAAAAATTCTGTGACATGTGACTACTGAACCCAGACTCTCTACAGCTTCATGCACAACCTTCAGGCAGTTGCATTGAAGAGTGTGCCCCATGTTGGTGACTCCTTACATAATCACAGTCAAAGGTTACCTTTAATGCTGTGATTTTCTTATGATTTCAGTGATCTTTCATCTTTCTCCTCGAGTAAAGATTTTAGTGACCCCCCAATATACAATGACTGAAGAGTGATTTGGGTTTTTCAGAGAATAAAGAATGGGGCTGAATAAAAAAGAAAGGGCTGCCCTGAAGACAGAGGGAGTGAAGTCAGGTATTCAAATGGCAGCAGTTTATCCTTGGTTAATAAAAATAAATAAATTAAAGCCTCGTTTTTTTCCTACAATACTTTATTGGCTAACAAGCTATCAAAAGTTCATCTATCATTGAAAATGTTGGTATTGAAATGCATTGGCTCCCTCATTATCTGCTATGGATAATTAGAAAAATAGAACTGCCATTTTCCTAATTATTTTACTGCATTGGTTGTCATTTAATAAGTATTCATTATCAATTAGACCTTCAAAAGTGTTCATGAATATCATTATCTTTCCTTAAACTTGCATCTCAGTATTATCCGTATTTTAGCTATTTAATCAAACAAAATCACCTTCTTGATTTTACAGAATCTTGAGTGTCTGTTGTGCACATGTAGCCTTCGTAGTTCTCGTTTTCTGATCATTGTTAACATGCAGAATTTGTTAGAACTACATCTGATGAAATATCAGTACTATCAGTGATGTCAATGTTTGTTAGCTGGAAAGAGTAAATACTATGTTCTTTCTTTGTGCTTTGATCGCGTTCTGTCACAATATCTTAAATATGTTACTCTGAAAAATGTTCCTCTCACAGTGCCCTGAACAATTACAGTTAAAAGCTCTGCACTTGTCAAAAATACCAGTTTTCTAGTAGTGCTTAATTTACTGGAAAAATAGAATAATTCCTTTAAACAGTAAAATACAACATGAGGAAAGGTAGCCCGAAGTTTAAATCTTTAAAATCAAGAAGCGAAACAAATAGAGACTCAAAGGAAAAGAGATAAGAGACAAAAGTAAAGGGTTCTTTTGGATGTCACCTCCAAAGTGTTTTAAAAAATATTTCTATTTTTGTAATGTTGGAGGCAAAATCAAGCAAAGATTGGAGTTATTATAACAGTTACCGAATCCAGTCTCTTAGAAATACTGTAAATACAAATTGCTTCCTTTGTTTCCTCTTTTATTCACAGAACAGAAAAATGCTTATAATTTCTTGCTCATAAAAATTCCAACTTTTATCACGCTGTTATGGGGTTGGTAAAATACGTCTGGAAAAGATCCAATGACGGCAGGTTTTATCCATAACCTAAGTTGAGAGGTGCTAACATCTTTATATTGAATACGTTTTCCGTCAGCTTGCATGGGATCAGAAGTTTGCAAATGAAGGCAATGCTATAGCTAAGTTAATGATTCTGGAAGCCCTCAGCAATAATGCAAATATTTAATCAGTAGGAAAAATATTAATCTATTATCAATATTTAAATTATAAATAGCTAGTTATGCTTATTTAAAGAATAAATTATTAAGGAAGTATGACCGAGAAAAGAGTTGATGGAAGGGGTGAATCCTGCCTAAGGTGACCACAGGTCATTGGCACCATAAGATGAACTCCTTTAGAAATGTTAACAAATCTGGTGCTTAACGACTCTGGTGCTCAGTGGATTGGTCTGCCTGCTTCTCTTTTTATTTTCCAGTCTGTACCAAAGAAGAAATATAGCTAACACTACATTTCTCAGACATTGAAGTGTTTTTTTATTTATTTTCCGTTATGATCCTGATAATCAAGAACCAAGGTTAAAAATCAAAAACACTAACTAATTAACAACATCAAGGGGATGTGGGGGAAGCAAAATAGATGCTGAAAGTCTGAAGAAATGCTAAATGGAAGTGTTTCCTCACTCAGCCTGAGATTATTATGTGGGCCGATTAATGGGAAAGTAAGTACTAACTGTGAAGTAGACTTAGAGAGCAGCTCCTAATGGGGCAATCTGAGAAGAGCAGGCTGTGGGGAACCTAAGAACCACCAAAGAAAGAAGTCTGTAACTTACCCATTATGGTTCTTGAAGTTTATAGATCACTAAATATTAGAAATGGTTTTATTGGGAAAGACTTCTGAATCTTGAAAAGCAGCGTCAAGAATCTAGCATTTGTAGCATAGATCGGCAGCAGTGGGAAGATTGTCTTGTTGACTACTGAAGAATTTGCTGAGAAAAGAGAGAAGGAAATTTTTGATAAGAGTTTGAAGCAGAGATGGTACCCCACATTTCTATGACAAGAAAAAGCAATACCCTTGCACAGAATTCTGGGAACAGATACTACCAATTGACTAAATGAAAGAGACCCGGTCTTCAGGGAATTCACTTTGACAATAAGGAACTTCAGAGTGCACTGATGAAATTCTCAAACTTGCTAAGTCCAACTACAAAGTTGAAACGAGAGATAACAGTTGCTTCCTCACTCCACCTCTGAACAGAAGACCTTTTTGTCTAGGAAGAGATTGTGCCATTCATCAAATAACCTGATGGGATAACTGTTTATAAAGAAGACTGCAGAAGCTGAACACGGTCATCAAGTCAGCCAAATACTAGGTTGTTACATATTACAGAGCTGGCGCATTTTGCGAAGAAAAACTGATTAGTCCTTTACACAGTTTCACAGGTTACATGATCAGAAGACCCCAGTTCCAGTCTCTACACAGTGTTGAATGGAAGGAATAATTTATGTTGATAACCATTATCAAGATATTTGACAATAAAGATACTACAAAGTGTGAAAATGAGAGCCTAGAAGATTACCCTGAGAAGATGCCCTATGTGTACCCACTCCTTCCTAAATTAAGGCAAGGAGTACTCTTGAATCTTGATGTTAGACTTCCTTCTTAATTGTTAAGCTTACATAAATTCATATCTGCCATTCTATTTTGCAGTAAACGATAACAAATATTCCCCTTTCCCATGCTTTAACTTGATATGTTAAATTGGCAGGGTAATGTTGCTTTGGTCTTTTAGTGATAAAAAGCAAGTAATAAAGCTTCCAGAATGGCAGCATGTTATCAATCCATTGACTAAAGAAGGGGGCAGGGACAGTTTACTGGTTTTGGTTTGTAAACCTACTGGTATGTCCTCCAGGATTATGATTAATTCCAACCTTATTTTCACAGCAAGACATGCTATTCTTTATTACTATGATCATCCTGAACCAAGAAAAAGAGGTTGCTTAATTCATTGGTACAATTTCCTCATTCAATCTACATTAAATGTTTTATGTGTTTATATGATAAAGTAATGTGGATATACAAGTATGATGGTATATTTAGTAGAATTTAGAGTCACTATAGAAACAAATCTCCAGGTATTTCTGTTAGGGATCATCTAGATTAGATTAGTCAATATGGGAGCTTAAATATAGGTGGTACCATTCCAAGGGCTAAAATGCCAGACTACATAAAAAGGGTAAACTGAGCTGAACCCAAGCATCCATCTCTTTCAGTTTCCTAACTGTAGATGCTATATGACTACCTGCTCCAATCTCCTGCTATCATGACCGCTGCCATGATGGATTATACTCCCGACAGTGAGCCAAAATGAAACTTTCACTAAGTCCTTTTTGTCCTTTATTTTGTCACAACGAGAGAAATAACGAATACATTTTTCCCTTTGGAACTGCTAAAATTGCTACTATCCTATGTATTTTATACTGATGCCGAATGATGTGTTTAATAATGAGAGAAAAGAGCTAGGAGCTCTAAGAGGAATTTTCTGAGAGCAGACATCTGCACATAGCTGGTGAGTGAACTAAATTAAATGCTTAATGGTAGCCCCAAGTGGTGTGTTGTGTGTGTGTGTGTGTGTGTGTGTGCTGTCTGTGTCTGTGGAGATGTTACATAATACAACATCAATGATCAACATAATACCTAATTACTGGTATGTTGTTGACTGATGTTAAGAATTTTTCCACAAAAGATGGTGCACTTTATAGGAGTGATTTATATGATGTGAAAAGTTAGCATATTAATATACTACCACTTTGATCAGGTGACTCTGCCAGTCCTTTTCACTGTGAAGTATGCAATACTGGTGTTTGTTATAACTTCTTTCTTCATCCAATTCTATTCCCCCTCTTTACTTGAGTACTGATTTTAAAGCTACTTCCTAACAAATACCATGAGTGATGAGTTTTGTCTAGATTCTTCTTTCCATTGAATTGTACTGACAGTGAGCCAAGGCTTTGAACAAGGTTTTATTATTAATACCCTGGTTAATAATACGAGTCCTATTGAAGGTAGAAAAATCAATTTATAAGTTGATTGTAGTCTAATTCATAAAAAATTTCTATACTTCAGTGTAATTGTATAATGTAAGGTCTTTATCAAATGACTGAGCTACAGCACAATCCCGGAAGTAAATGACCATGTATCAGCAGGATCCGAGAGATCTTTATAGAAATACATTCTAAGTGGAATTTGTAAGGCTTTTGGTAAATAAGTAGAAAAGAAAAGACCCATGATTGTTGAGAGTGGACCCTGTCATCTTTCTCTATGGAATTTGTTTTTCACCACCAAATATAATGTTTGTAGTCAGATTTTTTTAAACAACCATGAATGACTGTATAATTTCTCACATTACCTAGTTGGAGAAAGATTTTTGGTTTCTGTTTTGTATTATTTTATCAGAAACTGATGTTGGCTTTTGTCAAATGAACTGTTTTTTCTTGGGTTTTTATTTTGCTTTATTTCTGAAGTGTAGTGTATGACATCATTTCTCATATCAGTGTCTAACTAATCATTATTCTCATAATAAATTTTACTTGATCATAAACTTTTATTTTTTATAACACTTAAATTCAACTTTTAAATCAATTATTTTTACTATTTTAACATATATAGTATGTATATACGTATTTCCTTAAATAATGATATTCTAATTTTTTACATAATATTTTTAAATCTAATTTAAGTATCAGAAACTTCTTGTTTAAAAGGCTTTCTGAAGGTATTTTTCTTCAATTTTCTGGAAGAGTTTTCATAAATTTGGTATAACTTAGTCTTTGAACATTTGCCAATGTTCACAAATAGATGGCAACATTATCTAAAATTTTCTTTATGTGAAACTTTGATAAATAAAAAATATTTATTAACCATAACACTGTTTTGTTGCTTTTTCCTTCTCAAGTGATTATTTGTAGATTGTATCTCTAATAAAGTTCAGATTTTTAAAACTGTTGATGTTGATTAAAAGCGTAGTGCAACACAGTAAGGTCAAGTTAGTGATTAACAGGTGTGCGGTTGTCCTTTAAAAGTGACTTTAAAAATGAGAACACTTTAGAATATCACATGTAACACACATCTGAATGAAGACTGTACCAAGGGATCATCTGTGCTTAGTAACTACTTTGAACACCTGGAATTCTTTCTATGAAAGACTGCTGCCATTGGTTCCCTCTTGCTTGGGCTTTCTCTTATCTCCTGATATTTGTTCAATGGGTCATGATCAAAGACCTATACTGAGTATAGGCCCTATCTCACAAGGATATGAATCAGCTGCTTAGTAGAAAATGATGACTGTGAACTTTTTTCACCTTGAAAACGGCATTGTGATAAAAATTGATATACTGTCTGTATGGATTTACCTTCCTAGGTACAGTGATCCAGTAACCATTATAACATTATACCTACATTGCCACAGAGGAAACACATAACCATGATAACCATAATGTAAACTGATTCTACCACTCAATCATGTAACCTGGAGTTAAAACCTACCAGCCTAAGTGAGCAATTATATGCCCTCCTGTAAGTAGTGCTGAAGTTCCTGTTGGAGTAAGACACACAGTAGAAACCTTAATGCTCAGAATACTAGCACTGATGGGCCCTGACAGTATGTGAAGTCATTTTATAGCTTCTTGTTCCGAGTTTATGAGGACCAAAGAAACATGCTCACACAGCAGACGTGTTTTTGAATCTAGTGGGAATTTATCCATTCTGGTATGGCAATATACCCTCTGGGAAATAAGAACTCTAGATCAGAAACCCCTGAAGCTTTATAAGTCTACTCCTTGTCAACTTTACACCAAAACATATCCCTTCCATCACTTGTCTCCATAGGCTTACGGTCATCTCATTATGCTAAATGCTTTCACATACATTCAGAAGTCCCCAATACTTGGAAAAGTCCAAAGGCCAGGTTGCTTCTGAGACCCAAGGCAATCTCTTCCTTCTTGCTCCTAAACCCATGTTCTCTAGCTACAACTAACACAATTGTTGCATTTGGAAAAATCTTCAGGAGTGTTCATGGAGATACAATCCAAATTTTAGCAAGGAAGATGGCAGTAGGTAAGAAGTCATGGCAGTGAGGAAGGCCTGGTGAGAGGAGTAAGCCACCAGCTTGCAATGTGCATCCACAGCCAGGAAGCAGAGAGCTACGGCTGTGGGTACTCAGGTAGCTTTATTCCCTTTATCCATCTTGGAACCCCCAAGTCCAGCTATCACCTGCAATTAGATTGGCATTTTCAATCTCCTTTAACCTAATCTAGAGAGTCTCTCATAGCATACCCGAAAGCTTGTCTCTTTGGTGATTCTAGATAAATTGGAAATTTTAGCCATCACATTCATAAAATGTTAGCCAAAGGAAGAAAAATTCAGCAGAATGATGGTTTATTAAATATCAGTTATAATGTAGGTAATAACTGATGCTTTATGAACTGGAGAGTAATACTGTTACCATTCGATATTTTGTATGGAATTTTGACAAATCCACAATCCTGAAGAAGTTGTTCCTGGATAGAGTGAACCTTTTGCCATCAACAGCAATGTTTTAGTAGTGGAGAAAGAGTAATATAGTATATACAGTGGTACTCTTGATCACCTTCCTGACTCCTCTTTAATATGAGGAATGCTGATTCTCTACTTGTGTTAAGTAACAATAACTCACATCTATTTCACATGCATCAAATTCTTCTCAGCCGAATGGCTTCCAATTTGGGCGACTGGCTATATTCTGCCTTGATCAGGCTCCCTTGCATAGAAATTCATGGAAGCTAACTCAGTGTTCTGCCTGCTTCTGCTAGGACTAAATTTATCACACGTTTCTTCACAAAACCTTATTCTGTTATCAGAGTAGTTATGCAAATCCCAGATACTTTTTCCTTCCCCTATTTTACTTCCTTCACAGACTATATGGGAGAATTCTCACAGTAAACATCTTGGAATTCCAAGTCAGACTTTGGTTCTAAAGAACCAGATCTGAACATCTTGACAACCAAGTCAGCATAGTAGAAGCCTAAGAGGAAGAAACATGGGAGAACATAAAACATTGGCAGAGATTCAAGCTTAATAGTGCTCTATAAGTTTTCTCTATATAGATTAGAGCCAATACCACTTTACAGACACATTATAAATATCTACAAAATTACAAAGAAGTCATTGAACTTCAAACATAAATCCCATAAAAGCAACATAGTTATGGCAACAGCGCTGTTGATAAGAATGTGAGTGAGGGACTTCCTCGGGGAAATTCCTGACTAGCTGGCAAAGTTGGTTCACATTCTCTGTGAATTGTGGGTTTCATCTCCCTACATTAAATCTGACTCAAGATAATACTCATTGTAAACAGAAATACTTTCACCAAATATCTTCACTATTTTAGCAATTTTTTTATCTCAATGGCTATGTAGAAAACATTTGTGTCCTAGTTTTATGAATCATTCTTTGATCTACATGTTTGCTTTTGTTTCTAGCAAGCTGTGATGGTTAAGCTTATGTGTCAGCTTAGGTGGGCTGTTGTATCTGATCATTCCACTAAACATTGAACCAATTATTTCTGAAGATTGATAAAACTGGCGATCAGTGAACTTTAAACTATTTATCCTCAACCATCTGAGTGAACAAATTTGATTGGCTAAAGACCTGAAAAGTGAATCTAAGGCTTTCCTGAGGAAAAAGAAATTTGTTGTTATTGAAGCTTAATGTCTTTCCTTCAGGGGTGTATCCAACCTCTCACCTAGCTCCACAGGTACAGGACTGTCTGTCTACTCCTACAAACCCATAAACCAGCTAACTGCATCATATACATAATATATCATACAGCATTATCAAACCTGGAAGTTACAAACTTTATCTCTTTAATATAATGTTCTACAAACTAGTGGAACACAAGAGTAAATTCTTACATAAATCATCAATTAGGCCAGATGATGTATAAAAGAAGCTAACCTCTGTTTTTGGATAACTCATTTTGCTAATATGCCTATCATTTCCAAATGAAGTTTGGAACACAATGACTAGTTCTTGTATTTCTAATTTTTGTATCTAGATAGTTCTGTGCATTCAAGACTAATTAAATCTGTATTTTGAGTAAGTTTCTATTTAACTCCTTAATATAAGCCTGATACCTGCCTTTCACATACAAGAACGTGCATTGAAAGGTTAAGACCGAATATTAGCTACATGCTATGTCCTGATGGCACTTTTAGATCCAGCATTTTCTGATCAACAGTTTACTGTAATTCATTGTGTACTATAAACAACTATTTCCAAGTTTAATAAAATATGAGTACATTCAAGTAGCTATTGTTCAACACAATGTTTATGGTTCATAACATTCTATAGCACGACAGGTCAATTAGGATCATGCATTCTCTAATGATTATAATGAAGTAAAATTTACATAACAATGTTACCATCACTTAGTGTTTCAGCTTAATAGAGTCAGTTCAGAATGCTGTCAATCTAAAGAAACCTAGAGATATCATCGTTAGCTTCATTGACTATAGAACTATAGGTGTGCATTTCCATTTGACAGGATGTCAGATGTCAGATAATCTGCTGTGATACTGAAACTCAATTAAAATAATGACTCATTAGATTCCAAAGCCAAGGTACAAGAGTGAAGCCTGAACAATACTCCAGAGTTCTGGCATCATTCCCAGCTCAGTCAATATCTATTACAAGTAAATAATCTCACCTGCCTTTTTCATTTTCTCCACCTATAAATCATAAATGCTACGAGTTACCACATTAAGCCCTCAAAGCAAGTTGTAAAGATTAAGAAGCTGATGTTGGTAAAGCTGTTTGCAAATCCTCCCTCATAAATTATCCTGGAAGGGGTTATGCTTATGTGGTTACAGCTAAGTAAATGAAAAGAATTACAGAAAGCATATTTAATCTTAACACAGCTGAACATGAAGCAATGTTGATGTCACTCTAACCCCTCCCACATTCATAATTGCTAGGTCTTCTCTTTTGCTCATTTCCAAAGTACAAAGGAAATATACACTATAATGAAAGACAGCAATTATCATATACTATTATCATAAAAAAGGAGAGTGAGAACGTTTTGAAATCTTGAGATTATGACTCAGTGTGAGAAAGTCACCATCTGATGTAAGTACGTCAAAGATTTTTCTGTGGAATCAATGTTTCAAACACTCTTCTAATTGTGGTCATCCCATATCAACTCTGGTTCTCTCAGAAAATCAGTCCCCAATTTTTATTTCTCACTACAACCGTTCATCAAGACATAGCTCTGATGCTGAGATGCCCTCATATAAACTCCTCGCTGGGGTTTATTACAGGACTTGGCCCAGTGTTTTCTCTTTTGAGCCTACTTCTTACTGTCCTGCTCCATAATGAATCTTTTAAGGTGACATCTGATAAAGAACAATTTGATCAATATAGATGAAGTTTCAAAGTCTTGAAAATCATAACCTTAGTATTCAAAATGAAATATCTGGGAGGAAATTTGGGAAGAGTTTTGTCTCAGCTGTCTTCAGTAGTTTAGATAAAGAAAATGTGTCTGTGTGAGTGGTTTTTAATTACAAGTGTCAATAGACAGCAGAAGAGGAATGGCAAAGTGAATTATGCTTTGTGACTGCAATAGAATTACTGTTTGTACTGTGAATTTTAAATCATTTAGTTCCATAAATGATAGTTAAATATTTTACTTTATGGAAAATGCCAAATTAAAAACATAATAGAGTATATTAAATTAAAAATATGTAAAAGAAAATTGAAGACACATCATAATAAGGAATTATCCCAGTTTTTTAAAATTTTCTATATATTTTAAACTTTCCAAATCATATGTTCAGTCAGTCTTCATTTCACTAATATCATAAGAGAAAATAATTATTTTATGATGTGAATACCTTAAAAGCTCCCTTTTGTGAAGTTATTATAACCCTCAATTTATATATTTTCATTTGAAATATTTTATTATTATATTTGCTTAAAACTTTTAAAATAACATTCACTATTACCCCACAGGACAGGTGAGTTTTCAAATGGTCAACATTATACGGAAATGTCAATTTGAGAAAGTATTTATTTATGACATTTCCCTCCTCATTTATCTAATTTATAAACCCAATAACACCAGAAGTATTTATTAACTTCTCTTGTGATTGGAAGAGGACAAGTGGCTTGTGAACTCCAATATCGAAGGCTTGGTCCTCAACACTGTAACGTTCAGAAGTGGGAGCTTTAGGAAAGATCTAACTTTATTGATGGATTGATTTATCATGGTTACCTAGACTGTGAGGAGTCAGAACCTCATTGCTGTAACTTTAAAAGGCTAGGTCTTGTTCTGCTCAGCTCCATAATGAAGCTAACTGACTGAAATCTCTGGACTTTTCTCCCTTTAAATTTCCTTGGGTGCCAATGAAGTCAGTAAGTTGAGGGACCCAATAAAGTACATCAGCTTTAAAATTTCATAATGATATCTAATACCTTGCATACTAACTAGAAAAATAAATGAAGAAGGAACATCCTCACCTGTTTTGTTGTTATTGCTGTTGTTTTGCTTCCCCCCCCAGAGGAGCAGTTTAATATATAGCTCAGCCAGTTACTATATGTTGTAACTACATTTTATACTTTTTCTTACACTTTGCTTAACAACAAGTATTAAGAAATTGAATGTTTTACATTTTAAAAAGCTATGGATCAGCACTGTCAATAAAAATGGGAGATACAGATATGCAATATAGATATCAGTGTAAGGATATAGCATTCTGCATATTAAAGATTCTGAGACTCCAAGAAAAATCATCTTTGAACCCTTGAGATGTATTTCCCTCATGTGTGACCTTGGACCATACTTGCCATGCTTCTAAAACCTAGATTCCTGATGTGCAAAATTAGTCTGAATGTCTTCTTTCTATGCTAAGAGACTCCACGGAGATAATAAAGCAAGTGTGTTTAACAGGCACAAAAAATAAAATAAAGTAAAATAAATAAAAATAAAAAACCTAGGTATTTGATATTCTTTATTTGTTCCAGACCAGTTTATCACCTTTTTTTTTTTCAATCTTCACTCCAAGCACCTTGTGTTTGAAGTGGTTGGAAAGGTAAGAGTTGCATTTCCTCCTATCTTAAATAATACAAGTTCTGATAATTAGATGCATAGTGCTAGGCCTTCTATGATTCCTGGCTGTCACCCTTGGTTTCTCTGTGGGGATGTTGATTTCCATCCTTGAAGAACCCTAGTTACGTCAATACTTTGACCTGATCCTCTCACGTCTAATCGGTGTCTTACTGTATCCATCATCTAACTCTCTGGGAGAAGAGACTGAACTGAGGATAATGACAACCCCAGACCAATGACAACCCGAGATTAACAACAACCTGAGATGGAAGACAATCCAAGACCTGTACAACTTCAGTGGTGGCAGCTGGTGTGGTAGTTCCTTCAGCATCTGTCTTGAAATTTCCTTGGAGCATTTCTAGGAGTTCTAGCCTGAAAACTGCTAGTTTAATCCATCCCACAATTTTCTAAAGCCTATGTATGTTTATCTGTTAAATAAAATCTTTCCTAGGGGCCTGGAGAGATGGCTCAGAGGTTAAGAGCACTGATTGCTCTTCCAGAGGTCCTGATTTCAATTCCCAGCAATGACATGGTGGCTCACAACCATCTGTAATGAGGTCTGGTGCCCTCTTCTGGCATGCAGACATACATGGAGCCAGAATGTTGTATACACAATAAATAAATAAATCTTAAAAATAATCTTTCCTAAATATACAAAATAGTGTGTTTCCAATATTAACTCCTACACAATTACTTTCTTTAACCATTTATCCATCTTCTCATTAATATGGTAAATAGCCAAAATTGCAATGGAAACACATCTTTAATCATAAATATCTATTTCCAGCTTCATATTGAATCTTTCTATCTCTCAAAATATTTACTTGAGGTATATGTATGAACACACACACACACAACTTATGAATTCTTGTGGAGATAATAATCCTAAATGCACCATCATAAAGACACCAAGCTTCATGGAAACTTTCACAACTCAGACATCATCATTATTATCTGCCCTGTTTTATTGAAGGGTTTCATCCATTAGTCAACCTTTGGATTTATTCTGACATTTAAAGATATGTGACTACGGAATTGACTACTAAAATTTCTTAAAATCAGCAAAATCAATTGACTAAAGTAAATACCAGCCAGGGAAGAAAAGGTATTTCAAGTCCTCTTTTATTAATGAAAGTCAATCTGCTATGTGTGAATGAAAGCTACTGAGCTGGAACAACAGAGAATTCTCAACAGAAGAAGTTCAAATGGCCAAAAGATACTCAAGGTCATGCTCACTTAGTAATCAGGGAAATGCAAATCAAAACAACTTTGAGATACCATCTTATACCTGTCAGAATAATTAAAATCAAAAACACCAATGATATGCTGGAGAGGATGTGGAGTAAGGGGAACACTCATCCATTGTTGGGAATGCA
>LOEQ01008470.1:0-15658 GCA_001685075.1 Bramus lutescens | reverse complement strand
TATTAACCAATGAAAGTAACACATAGACAGATGACCCTCCTACATCACTTTAGGTTTTTAAATTAGTTCTGTTAAGATGAATGTTCTTCTCCCAAAATATCATTATATTGGTTTTCTATTGGCAACAAAATGCTCAAAAGTACAACAATATGATGAGAAA
This sequence comes from Bramus lutescens, assembly GCA_001685075.1. Lineage (NCBI taxonomy): Eukaryota > Metazoa > Chordata > Mammalia > Rodentia > Cricetidae > Bramus > Bramus lutescens. The sequence continues at coordinate 15,498 of LOEQ01008470.1, read as the reverse complement.
TATTTAATATACCAGGGTATATCTTTGTTTCCTAGTTCTGGTACTTTATCTCCATACTATATACATGAGATCGACAAGGGGTATTTAATTTGTGCCCAAACTCATCAGTCCTTTGAAGTCTATCTTAACATGTATAAAAAGAGTTCAAAGTATATTGAAAAATTGAATTCATTTTCTATAGTTTAGCTGGTTATTTTTTTTTTAATTTTAGTACTAGGGATGGTCTCTCGTGCCTTGTATGCCAGACAAGAATTCTACCATTGAGCTAGAGCCTCTGCCTCAAAATTCACTCAATTACAGTTATTGATGGGACTCATTATTATGCTCAACATACTTAATATATAAATTGGAAAATGTATAAGTAAAATTCTACAGCTTACAAATGGATCAATATAAAATCTACATGACCATAGTTTTATGAAAACATGTATAAAATATTCTATTAGTGTATCTTTTGCTTTTGGATCTAAGAACTTTATCATGTATGCTACTTAGGTAAAGTTTTAAGAATATATAATATTCGTTTATAATGATATTATATATTGTTTAAAACAACAATATTAGCAACCAAGCAAGTAAAAATATTTTAAACTTCTGAACTATACTAAAAATGTCTGATAGACTCTGGAATATTTCCCAGAAAGAATCCATTGAATTCAGGTTACCATGGTGATTAGCAAAAATGTGTAATGAAGTTCATTTTGTGATAATTGCTACATATTTGCAGCTGAAGAGCATCTTTCAGTTCCAGTCCCAGACTTTGAGACCATAATAATAGTTCTGCAATCTGAGCTGTATATTTAAACCTATAATACTTCACTAGACAGATCTATTTCTGGGCAGATTCCTTTTTTTGTGTGTGTGGTGACCAACATAGTAATTTTAAGGAATGTATTCCTATTTATTGGAATATTTTGTGTTCAATTATAATCAGTTTGTACAAAAATAATTTATACTGTACCTAAATCAATTTGCAAATAAAGGAAGAATGTTTTACTTTGTGGTAAGCCTTCCTTTCCCTATAGGAGAAAAGCTGAATTTATTTTTGAAGCAGCTGGATGCTCTTGCTTTATAATTACTTCTGAAGAAGTTCATGGTCTAATGCCAATTTTTGTGAATTAATAACAAGTTTATATAAATCATGCCAAAATCAGGAAGTTGGTGACTTAAGAAGTTCTTTTAACTCCTTGGTGTTAGGTAAAATTTAAACACCCAATGTACCAAGTTCCTAGATGATGTCAAATCATATTTAGTATGAAACATTATTATAATGTATTAAGAATATATAACTAATATTAATGATTCTTGGTCAGAATCAAGATTCATAACTGTTATAACAATATTTTTTATGCATAATACTACTTTGATTTCCTGGTGTTTATTATTTTCTAACATTGTCTTTTTTACTTTTCAAGAATCCTCTAAATAAAATATTAATTTTAAAAATGATACAGTATGCTAGTGACACAATTCAGTTAATTCTTACAATAACACTTAGGCATTATTGTTATTCATTTGGTAGGGGATGAAATCAGACACAGAAATGTAATTAGCTTACCATTACATACTCTATGCCAACACTAGACATCACTGAGGCAAGCAGCCTCTAGAATCCTCACATAAACATCTGAAGGTACATGGCTTCTGAAGCATTAGCATCCTTCCAGCATTGGTGGGTTCATAAGTCAAAAATCATGCAATTATAAAATGTATATGAGAAACAAAGATGATAGGAAATGCATATCATGTATGCAAAGTAGATGCAATTGAAATCATTGTACAAATTTCTCAAAAATCAAAATAAAGAAAATAAATAGCTTCCACACAATCCCAAACAACAGTCTATTTTTTAAAATACTGGTTTTGACAAAAAAAAAGCATTTTTAGAGGTCAGAGGCTAAATAGGAAGCTGCTAGCTCTCTTCTCATATAGTCTTCACCTCTTCCTTTCTGCCTCAGAAAATGCTTTGCATCCCTGGGTATTAAAAGAGGGTAGACATACCAAACATGTCCCTGTAATAAATCATAAATATTTTAAATTTAAAGCAATTCTTCAGTACACTTATAATTTTACCATTTAATGAAGATAATTGTATGATGAGATAGATTTACCTAATTTTATATAAATAACAAATTTGGTTGAATATTTTATGCTGTAGGATAAATAACATCTTAAGCATTTTTTGGGTTGGTGGATATTTTAATATTACTGTATGTGCTGAGAATATTGTTTTACATAACAACATAGAATTAAGATGGCAGAAGAATACTTAGTGCCATTTCAGAAATTATTGAAAAGTCTATCTTAATCCCAAGCCAAATTTCATTGAATGATTTTTTTATGAAACTTAAATCAGCAACTCAAACAGCAATGTTGAAAAATCAAACACTCTAATACAGTTAAATGCAGAGGCATCTATAATGATATGTGCTAAAGAATGATAGTAGGAAAATATTAAAATTCTTTGTTTTCTGTAAGTAAACCGTTATGTTCCCATAAGATAAACAATATTCTATGTACAGTAAAATCACTGTGCTTCCAATCATCAAATGATCTTAACTGAGCACACGTGTTTCAGGGAATGTTCCTGGGTATTGCATGGACAGTGCATGGAACACATGCTATGTATTGAGAATCATAACTGTAGTAAAGTCTCATGATAACAGGTACACTGCCATAAATACTAAGATCCCTTATTCTTTTATTGTGAATTAAATTTTAGCTTCTCTAAACTCAGAACTTTTTACTGTTACTTTTTTTCCACACTTAGAAAGCCATATGAGGTTGAGACTAAGGGGGGAATTTTTTATAAATGGTATTTCAGATTTAAATTAATAATAATACTTAGAGGCTACCAAGGCTTTATAAGTCTGTAACATATTCCATAATATTGGAAGAGTGGAAGACTATTGAAAGAACCTCCCTGCAAAGGAACTGGCAGTGATTCATTCTCTTAAGCACACCTTTTACTCTTTTCTTGAGACAATATGTGCATTTCCCATTTGCCCAGTCCTTATGAAATAATGTATTAAGACAAAGTATAATGAACATCTATATAGTGATATTAAAGACTTGCAAAACTAAATTTTAGCAACATGCAAAATAATAACTATCATAATTCAAAGTTTAAAGCTACTTAATCTTCACATTGGAATATTTATGAATGGGAATTCTCATCAATGATTCCATAACAAATACTGCACCTTTTTGCATTCTGTGATTCCACTTCCCTTGGAAAAACAATAGGCTAACCAGTTAATCTTTATTGATATATAAAGTTTCAAAATCCTCAAATGAATAGTTTGTTAATTAGTCAACAACTAGCTTACCACTTTTTCTTTTTAAAAAATTAGCTTTCTACGCTCATGAAATCTCTAATGATCATTGCCATCATGTTTGAAAACTTTTATAAAGCAATAATCAATGTGAAAATGATTTCATTTATAACTTACTATTTAGAAAAAATACAATAATGTGGTTTTTACGGCTTGAGACATGGTGTATTCATTTCACAGAAGAAATAACATTACTTCTTCGATTTTATGATATTTTAACATGTGGTACATTCTATAAGATAATAAAATATAAGAAGTCATATTAAGGAACAATTTGCACAGAATAAGTAACTCATTGAATATGGGACCAGGTAGATGTGGTGGCTCATGCAGCAATCTCAGCTTCAGAGTTAGATGACATCTCAAATCAAAGGTAAATACAAAGTAAATTTGATGGTGTTATTAGGGCTAATTTCATCACTAAAGTAAAATGTGCTCTGCCCATGTAAGCCATTGTATTTTTGAAATGATATGTGTTTTCCTAGCGTAGGAGTTGCTTTGAAGTAAGCAGGAAAGTGGAAGAAAAGTGTGTGACAGACTACGAGTACTGAGATGCACTATTGTGAGATATTTAACTCTGTAAAGATGTGTTACATTTATATGCTGTGTTATATAGTATATAGCATACTTTATCTGTGTAACATTTGTGTTACATTTGTTTCTGTTGCCTTTGTTAATGATGTAAAGATGTGTTAACATTTGTTTCACCTTGGCTGCCTAAGGCACCTGAGAGGTCTAGTAAAAAGTTGAATGGCCAAGAGCTAGGTAGGAGAGGGGTAGTCAGGGATGGCTAGCAGAGAGAATAAACAGAAGAGAGAGGAGAAGAGGACAAACAAACAAAGGAGAAAAAGAGCAATACTCACTGCATCAAAAGTCAGGCGGTCTTCAGCTAGACAGACAGGGAAGAAACAGGACATACAGAATGAAAGAAAAGTAAAAAAAACCCTGAGGCAAATGCAGATGAAGAGAAACAGGTTAAATTAATTTAGAAGAGCTAGTGGGACAAGCATAAGATTAAGCATTCATAACTACTAAAGAGTCTCCATGTCATAATTTGGGAGACGGTTGGTGGCCCAAAGAAAGACTGCTGTGAGGAACCCAAACCCAATCATTGGCTGCATCACTCTTAATTCCCACACAATCATTTCCCCAAGCTATGAATAAAGTCAGGGTCTCCTCAACATAACAGGTGAATACCAGGCATAAGAATTTACTAGTCACGGGAACAGTAGTTCTAAGTGTAGTTGGAAAATGCCAAGCATATTAGTTACTTTGAAGATTTATGAACAATGATGCCCATGAGGTGGCCCAGCAGGTAGTAATTTCTCATCAGGACCAATGACCCAAGTCCACCACCAGTACCCATGTGATGTAAGGGAGAACTAAAATGCTGTTTCTCGCCTCCACACACACACATGTGTTGCCACTAATGAACAAATAATTAAATGTAATAAGTGATTTTTAATCAATGTGTGGCCTTTCTTAGCATGAAGTTTAGTTTAGAAGATGAATATTAGAAACATGAAAAGAAACAACACATAAATTACTAGGAAAGAGCACATGTTAAAAATAATTTTAATGTAGGAGTTTTAAAAGTACACTGCTTGTATACTACCGACTTCTCTAAATAAATTAATGACCTTACACCTTTAACATATGGTTACTAATCACTTCAGAGTATGTTTCACAGTTGTTATTTATTATGTGTACCTCAAAAAGAATATGAAAATGTCAAAAACTAGAAGAATTCTATCACAGTTTTGCTTTAAATGTTTAATTGTTAAAAAAAATTAACTGATTTTTTTTTTTTNGACTTCTCTAAATAAATTAATGACCTTACACCTTTAACATATGGTTACTAATCACTTCAGAGTATGTTTCACAGTTGTTATTTATTATGTGTACCTCAAAAAGAATATGAAAATGTCAAAAACTAGAAGAATTCTATCACAGTTTTGCTTTAAATGTTTAATTGTTAAAAAAAATTAACTGATTTTTTTTTTTTNTTTAGTAAGATTTACTAGCCGTGGAAGTTTGGACATACCTGACTTCTCTTCTTTGTACCAGGAGTGAGGCACCAACGGCGGGTTGCTAGTCCCATTTCAGTACCCTACCCACCATTTACCACACATCTCAGACACCACGCATGAGGGAGGGCACAGCAGTAGACCTCTGCCAGAGAAACGGCACTTTATCTTTGATTTCTGGTTTCTCTCTGGCTGAAAGATTTGTATGTTTATGCTTCCACTAAATACACAGAGCTACACCATACTTCACCCATTAGCTGTGGGTTCATATTTTATGCTTCATTTTGTATCATGTTTTTCAGTTACTGCTATCTCGTAGAGATGTGTGTATTTCATGCTGGGGCAACAGGAAGCACTTTGATTTTCCCCCGCCATAATCTACCACCACCACAAAATACTAATCATTGTTATCTATTGAAGTATATGTGTCAGGCACACCCTCTGAGTTCCAAATGGCGGGGATGGTTACTGGTGATTCATTGCCAGACTTAACGCTCTATCTTGGTTTTTAAAAATAAAGTTACCACCAGAAGGAAGTTTAGTTATTAATATTTTTATCAGATCACTTTTCAGTGTTAGATCCAAGGAATCGTAGAACATCATGGAAAAAGTTTTCCCACAAGGAAGAAAATGAGTGTTGTTTCCTGTGGAACTATTCAGTTTTACTATGTGAGGTATTCTTTTTTTAACTCCATTAAGAATGGAGGTCCTAAGCCAGGCGTGGTGGCACATACCTTCAATCTCAGCTCTTGGAGGCAGAGGCAGAGACCCGCTTGTTCCACAGAAAGAGTTCTAGGCATGACAGGGCTCCAGAGTTGAGACCATATCCAAACTGAGTTCCAGAAGGTAAGACTCCATGGACATCATGACAGGGGTAATGGCAGCCGTCAGGAAGGCATGGTGTTGTTGGATCAGAGGGTGAGAGCTTACATATTGAGATACAATCACTAGAAAGGGCTTTTGATACCCTAAATTCTGCCCACAGCGACATACCTTCTCCAATAAAACCACACCTCCTAATCCTCCCAACAGTTCACCAACTTGGGACAGTTATCGAACACAGGAGCTGATGGGGCCATTTCCACTCAAACCACCGTTCTCACTGCATTCTTTTCTGCATGCCTAACTGCGTAGTGTGGCTATATGGACTGAATACATCCAATACTTGCCTTTTCAAGGAATAAGTCATAAAATGTTTGCCCTTTCTCTTACAGATGTCAAAGTGCTTTCTTCAAGTGTGTCTTGTGACAGATGTATAGTTCTAAGATCATTTTTGTTAAGAAAAAAAGATGCCTTCATTTTTGACACCAGAATGTTGACGCTTCATTTACCAAGTATTCAGAAATCACGCTGAGTTGGCACTTGTTTGGCAGCCTGGTTTCAGTTGCACTGTTGTAGAACCACTTATCCAATTTAGACAGCACATCAGTCTAGTCCAACATGGTATTTAAACAATATAGAAGCCTTTCAGCAAAGGGAAATAAGATCTGTATTTGTGACAAACTAAATTACACTAAATACTGATATAATGCTAAGTAAATGGGAAGGATTCTGCTGTTTCTCGTGTAAATACTAATGGAAGTCAGCTTGTTTGCCGTTCTTCCTTTGAACTATTCAACTGATTTTCTTGCCTGTGCAGTAGTAACTAACGAGCAGATTCTGTCTTTAAAAATTATTTGTTTGTTTCTTTATTTAATTTAGCTTGGCTCTGTCACCTATTAAATTCATTCCTGTACTTTGTAGCACTTTCAGAAACATTTCCCACAGTTCTTTACCTTTAAATTTGATACTTAAAACTTCGTAAAAGAACAACTGCATAATTTCACGATGATGGATATCTGTTCGGGGCAATCTACTTTATGCTAGTGTAAGCTTTAAATACTTTTGTGTTATTTAACTTGATAAATGCTTTATCAATTTTAGTTTTCTTTGAAATCCATTTGCACTTCATTGGTTAAAATTTTCATGAATATATGTATTTATTTAATTGTTTTTAAATATCCAAGATTCTGTAAATGAATTTTATCTGATTATTAGGAAGAGAAAGGAGGACAATACTTTTATAATTGGTGAAATATCTACATAGCTATCAAAGATAAGTGCTGGTGAAGTTTACAATATTTAAAGTGTGGTGATATTAAATTTGTTCATTTGATATCCAAAAATATGTTAACTACTTCATATGTGAAAGACATTGATCTTAGTCTTGGTGGAACTTAAGTAAGTGAAATTTAAATATTTTTTTTCCTGTGATACTTATTTTTTTGTAGAAAGAGACATATAAGATTAAGTAAGTCAAGTGATATTCTGAGTACCTTATAGAGGTAATGAAGCAGTAAGGGGTACAAAGTTATATTAGAATAAACTAGTAATAAAATTACATACATCAGTTATGACATTTATGTAGTTCTTAATAAACGGCAATTCTCAGAGGTTCTCACTGACCCATTAAAAAGTCAGAAAAGAATATAACTAAAATATGTCACCTTTCGGCTTACTCTGAAAGGGGAGTTGTGTTATTAAATGATTTTGGACTCTGTTGGCTAGCACACATCTGTAGTTCCAGCATTTGAGAGGCAGAGACATGAGGATTGCTGCAGGCTCCAGCGTTACAGCGTGAGACCTTGGTTTGAGACAAAATCAACAACAATGGGGCTGGAGAGATGGCTCAGTGGTTAAGAGCATTGACTGCTCTTCTAGAGGTCCGGAGTTCAATTTTCAGCAACCATATGGTGGCTCATAACCACGTGAAATAAGATCTGGTGCCAACTTCTGTCTGCAGGGACAAGTGCAGGCATAACATTTTATACATAATAAATAAATAAGTAAATCTTTTTAAAAAATCAACAACAAGAAACAATAATGGTAAAAGAAAGGAAAAGAAAAGAAAAATAATTAAGTTAAAATGTAGATAAATAGCTTTGGAAAGAACTCATGGCATGAGCAATTTTTAAGTTTTTTAATCCAAAAGTGTTATTTAGATTTGTTATGAATATATATGGTAATATGTATAAGCAATTTTCATTTAAATATATAGTAGATATAATCAGACATTTACTAAATCACAGTATTCTATCAAAAGTAATAGTTTTCTATTAAGTATATAATTAAACATTATTTTATTTTGTATTTGGAAGTCTAGTTCAATAATGACTGAGTAACTCAAGGGGGGAAAAGGCAATGCTCTGAACTAGAAACTTTCACAAAATAAAAATGCATTTAAAGAGGTAATAAATATAAGTTAAAACCACCCAAAATAGAAGGACCATCCTCAAAGACCTGTCAATATACAACATCTTGTAGCTAAGTCTTGGGAGAGAAAGATTCACAGAATACTGAAATGCTCTTTAATTGTAATTTCTAGAAGAAAACTGTGTTTGCTTAAATATTGGTCTCATTCCTTTATTTTCAGCCATTAGTAGAAAGAAATTACAAAACTAAACTTCATGCAGATTTATATTCAACTCCAGCACAAGTTACGAGTTAACTACAAATAATAACGATTGTAGTTGACATTCGAGAAGGAATACTATCGATAAGACATAATTTGATCCTTACATAAACTTGAAGATAGGGTTTTTTTTTTTTTACAGATTAATAGATCATGGGTCAGAGAAACTGTTACTTTGTTAATGTCAGACATCCAGTAAATGACAGAGATAAAACTCAAAGAGGATTTGGATTCCACATCCTTAAACTACAGAAGCCAGACTCTTGTAAGCAATACTAACAAATCAAATAACAGAATACAAGAAACAGACTTAAGTCTAAAGACTTAGAGCAAAAAGAAATATTGTCAGGACAGAAAAAGCATTGAGAAAAAATGTATTTCCATCAGTTGTAATGAAAAATATTTTTTTACTGAAAACTTGAAGTTGTATAATGCTTATAGTTTTATTCACATATTCTTGTATTTTTATTTTTCTGTCCAGTTTTGTGGTATGTTAGAATTACATCTATCCTTGATGATGACAATATCAATATGTAAAATAATACGTAGGTGAAACCAAACTCTTGAAAGATTATATATGTGTGTGTGTGTGTGTGTGTGTATTTCAGGTTTGTTTCCTAATTTCATTTTGTTTCTGTGATAAAATATACTGTTCAAAAAGAACTTAATAGAAACCAAAGGTTTATTGTAGCTCACATATCCAGGTTTTAGGCTGACACTTCTACCACTGAGGCAGCTGGTCATATCACATTTCTAGTCAAGAGCAGTAAGAAGTAAACATACAAACTTACTTGCTTGCTCAGCTTGATTTCTCCAGTCTTACACAATTCAGAATCCAATACCTAGGGACTGGTTCCACACACAGGGGCCAAGATTTCCCAACTCAGTGAGTTTAAGACAATTCCTCACACACATGTCCACAGACCAACCCAATGTAGACAATCCCTCATTGAGAGTCTCTACCTGTGGTGATTCTCCTGCAAGCTTTACAATAGGCAGGGGAAGAAATGGTCAATGAAGAGACAAGAATGAAATTTGGCTCAGTCCAATTTTTCTATAAATGGGGTAGACCAGAACTTCTAGAGTCTGGCCCAGATCATTTTACTTTAGCCATATTTAAGCACAGCACAATTTTGTAAAAAGGAGTATTCCAATAACAGTTAACTCAGTCCCAAGTGCAGAATTTAAGGCATATTTACACTAAGATTCCTTACAAAGTATGTCAGGCTTCTTTCACAAGAATGGGTTGTTGAGTCAGAGATAGTGTCCCAAATTCATGGTATAGTGAGCTTGATTGAGGTAAACATAATGTCTGTGGTTGTCAGGATTGGCATGGCCCCAGGATAACATGGAAGTCACTAAGGCTGTTATAAGTGACATCACTCATAGAGTGGGTTTTATGATCTAAAAGCAATACTCAAGATTTAGGGGGAACATGCACAAAATTCAAGTCTAAATGGATCAAAGACCTCAACATAAAACCAACCGCACTGAACCTCACGGAAGAGAAAGTGAGAAGTACACTCGAACATGTTGAACAGGAGACTACTTCCTAAATATAATCCTAGTAGCACAGTCACTGAGAGAAACAATTAATAAAAGGGTCCTCCTGAAACTGAGACCCTTTTGTAAAGCAAAAGACATGGTCAACAAGACAAAATGGCAGCCTACAGAATGGGAAAAGATCCTCACAAACCCCAGGTCAGACAGAGGACTGATCTCCAAAATATACAAAGAACTCAAGAAACTTGATATCAAAAGAACAAATAATCCAGTAAAAGATGGGTACAGACCTAAACAGAGAAGTTGCAACAGAGGAATCTAAAATGGCTAAAAAAACACTTAAGGAAATAAATGCTCAACACCCTTAGTAATCGGACATGCAAATCAAAACAAGTCAGAAATTCCATCTTACACCTGTTATAGCCAAAATCAAAAACACTGAGGACAACTTATGATGGAGAGGTTTACCAAGGGAGCAGCACTCCTGATGCTGGTGGGAATGCAAACTGGTACAGCCCCCTTGGATATCAGTATGATTTCTCAGAAAATTAGGGAACAACCTACCTCAAGACAGGAATACCACTTTTGAGTATATACCCAAAGGATCCTCAGTCATACCACAAGGGCATGTGCTCAACTATGTTTATAGAAACATTGTTTGTTATAGCCAGAACCTGAAAACAACGTAAATGCCCCTTGACTAAAGAATGGAAAAGGAAAATGTGGTACATTTATACAATGGAGCACTACCCAGCAATAATATTAATAATATTAATATTAATAAATATAACATAACAAATATAATAGTAGTAATTTCGTCTTGAAATTTGCAGGCAAATGTTTTAATCTAGAAAACATTATATTGAGTAAGTTAACCCAGTTCCAGAAAGACAAATATCATATGTACTCACTCATAAGTGGATTTTAGATAAATAGCAATGAAAAACCAGCCTACAATTCATAATCCCAGAGAACCTAGACAACAATGAGGACACTAAGAGAGACATACATGGATCTAATCTACATGGGACGTAGCAAAAGACAAGATCCCCTGAGTAAATTGGGAGCATGGGAACAATGGGAGAGGGTTAAAGGGAAGAGAAGAGAAAGGGAGGGGAGCAGAGAAAAATATGTAGCTCAATAAAAACAATGAAAATAAAAAACAAAAACAAAACAGATTTATGAATAAAAGTTTTAGATAAGTAAAAAGATAAACTCTGGGAGATAAAGGCAGGGCCTATATCATCAGACAGCAAAGGATCACCAGATTGTAAAGCTATGTCACTCCTAACTTTTCAGGAAAAGCAGCTATGCACCTCATTCCACCGAAGAGGAAAGCTGTGTATTTAAGGATTTGGCTTTCCCAGTGCCTATGTGTGTGCAGAAGGCCTTCTGCCCTCTACATCGACCCAGGTGAATTAGTTTCATCCTATGCTGTGACAAATTCTCTGACCAAAACAGCAAACTGAGAGAAAGGATTTATATGGTTTACCCAATTCTGGGTTATAGTTCATAATTGTTGCAAATCAAGAGCAGAGAAAAATGGATGCACCCATGTTGTTTGACAGTTTATTTTCTGCATATGATCCTTTGCATTTTGCCATACATTCCACAGCCCATCCCATGAAATGGTGCCACCTTCAAAGTTATTTTCTCAAGGGCACTACCGATCAAGATAGTGCCCACCATAGGCATCTCACAGAGAAATCAGATCTCATTTAGGTCCTCTTTTCAGGCATCTCTAGACTGTGTCAAGTAGAAAGTTAAAGATGACCACCATAGTGTCAGAAGGGAAAAAATACCATAAATGCAATATGAAATTAGAAGTGAAGGAAATACTACACAAACAAGAGTCAGGAAAAGACCATGGATGACACCTAACCACCACAGAATATTACATAATGGAGTGATTTTACCATATATACAGGAAAGGAAGGTATTTCAATGAAGGGTGACAAGAATGTACCAAAAGACATGTATGCATTTCTATAATAATTCATAGAGGCACTGAAGTGTGCTAATTACCTTTCAGATAACTATAAATACACCACTGGGTACACCATAAATTCAATTCAGATATTTCTTTTATATAGTACAAAAATTAACTAATTGATATAGACAGTGATTTGGATGTATACATAACTATTTCAGAAAATTTCTCTCAAAAATTAAAGAAATGACCATTCTTGTGGTTTTGATTTCAAAGAATTTAAATTCTGGTTTTAATAGCAACAGGGTTTTATTTGTAACTTGAACCCACAGTTAAAAAGTATAACTGATGTGGGAGTCCCCTCTGTATACTGTGAATACCATTGGTTAATAAAGACACTGGCATGGCCTTAGAGGGCAGAGTAGAGCTAGGTAAGGAAATCTAAACTGAATGCTGGGAGAAAGAAGGTGGAGTCAGAGACAAGCCATGTAGCCCCACTGGAGACAGATGCTGGAAATTTACCTAGTAAGCCACAGCCTTGTTGCAATACACAGATTAATGGAGATGGGTTAATTTAAGATATGAGTTTTCCAAAAATATGCTTAAGTTATTGGCCAAACAGTATTGCAAATAATATGGTTTCTGTATGATTATTTGGGGGCTGAGCAGCAGGGAAACGAATAAGCAGCCTCCTTACTACATATAACTATAAATTATTGCATTACTCTCTGCTGATGTTCAAAGCTAGTTTTGTTTGCCTTACTTCAAAAAACCAGTTCCAACCAAATTCAGAACTGCTCAGTGAATCTTCACAGAATATCAGTGACCATGATACTGCTTTCTAAGGTGTATGTTTCAAGTGACTTTCCCAATGAACATAGTGCTTCTGTAGACTTGAGAACGATAGTGAATGATGAGAATGATAATGAAAAGAGAAGCAAGAGATATTTGCTAAAACAAGAAAATTTTGCCAAGGCAGACAACAAATAACTAAAAGAAATGATGATACCAATAAACCAAAAAAGAAGAAATTTAAAACAAAGGCATAGTTATAATGATCCAATATTTTTTTGCTTCTTAGAATATGAAAGAGTAAGTAACCATGGTATTCTTGGAGACAGTTGCAGTGGTCCATCCTTTCCTCTTCAAATTTTCGCATGCTACATTAACAGAGTTTTTTATAGATCAGAAAATAAAGCTTAAAATGTACTGCAATATGTAGCCTGTATTTGTTTCAAGATAATTTTCTAAACCAAATTGCGGTAGCACGCTCCTTTAACCCCAGAACTTAGGAAGGCAAAGCCAAGAGCATCTCTGTGAATTTGAGGCCAAGGCCAACTTGGTCTACAGATTGACTTACTGGACAATCAAGACTACACAGAGAAACCCTGTCTCAAAAAAAAAGAAAAGAAAAAGAAAAAGAAAATTCTTCACAACGTATATAAAGACATAGAACAACACAGCGATATAAAAAATATTTTAAAAAGTATCAAGTAATTTAATTCTGAAATCCTTATTGGATATTAACTGTATGCTAAACATTCTATTAATGTCATTATTAGTATATGTATTCCACTTCTATGGGTATACACAGATGAACAGATGACCACGCATGTTTTCATGAAATTGTGGAGACTTGAAGTTATCATCAGATATATTTCTCAGTCACTCTCTTCTTTATTTACTTGGGTAGAACCTCTTGATGAGCCTGGAGTTTGCTAATCCTGATTCCTCTAGCTTGCCACCTTGCTGGGGGAAAGGGGTGTCTCTGCATCTGCCTTCCATCTGCTAGAACCACAGGCGGCTACCATATCTGCCCAGCATTTATGGGACTTCTGAGGATCTCAGTCACTGGTCTTCACGCCTGTCTGGAAAGTGTTTTATTCACTAAGCCATTTCTTAATCCCTTAATTGTACGTATTTCACCTATTTTGAATCTCCTCTGAATGCTTCTAAAATACATAACACTGCTATCTGTATTTTTTCAGGTACTGAAATGAATAAGTGACTAAAAATTTGGTGAGTAGAATTTAAATGTGAGTTACTTGAAGCTCAAAATTATTTCGATGCTGTTTTTTCTAATTATAGGGTATTAGACTTGCTTTCTTGCTGCTCAAATTAATGGAGCTGAAAGGAAATTTTAAAAAATGACAGTACAGTATCGAGCTATATAGGGTTTTGAGAGGTGTGTCTCACCCAGAGAGATTTGTCACAAAAGACTTCCTGAAAGAGGCAGAATAGGAAGTGAGTGGAAGTTCAGCTCAGAGAGGCATCTCCAGCAAGGAGATGCAGAGAGGCATCTGTTCCTATGTGTGGACCTAAGAAGGAAAGCATTCAGGGACTGAGTATTTCTTAGAGGGCAGAACAAGGGAGACAATCCATACCACATTGTGCAATGTTTCACCAACCCTGTAATCAAATTTCCAAGTGCTGCTAGCTGTCGCCACTAGAGGATCTCAGGTAGTAGAACTAATTACAAATACATTTCAAGCACAACATGGAACGTCAGTTCAGGTAGTCAATCTGTATAAACCCAGAGCAGCAGGTCAGAAACTTGCAAGATTCAAGAGCATCTGAAAGAAAAACTAATTTTTTCTTTAGAGAAGATACAAGAGGAAATGAGATATTTAATTAGAGATGTTAAAGTTGTATTTTAAAAGCACATTTGTGTGCTGAAGAAGAGATGAACCATTGCATTGAGGAGTGTGGTACACATGAGTTCAGAACAGTGTAGTTTTAAATCTCTGTGATCAGCATGCCCAAGACAAATAAATTCTACAAAGCAGGGCTCCATTATCTACTTTCCTTAATGTTGTCTATTACTTGATAAGCTATCACATGTGTTTTGTTTTTCTTTTTATTCTTAGATGCTTGATTCTGTATCCCGTGAGCTTTTCTTACACATCTTGGTTGACTCAATCCTCTTCCTGGGTCTTCTTGCTTTCAATATTATCCCCTTATATATTTCATCTTCTCAAGTACAGCCATATTTACCTTTAAAACAAATGAAGGTGCCAAACATATTGACTGACCTCGTATCCCTAGCATGTGGATGGCTGAAGAAAGAGGATTGATATGAGTTTCTGACCAGCCATAGCTGCAGGGGGTGAGTTCAAGGCTACCTTGAGTTACAGAGCAAAACCTTGTCTCCTATCTTTTTTATAAAAAAACATAGAAAGAAATGGGAGAAAGAACGAAAGAGAAAAAGATAGATAGATAGATAGATAGATAGATAGATAGATAGATAGATAG